>KK351013.1:4012069-4069569 GCA_000671755.1 Glossina brevipalpis
TTTTTAACACGCTGTAACTCACAACTGAATGCACCAAACAAAAAACAACAAAAGAATTTTTTTTACTGCGAAATGTCACCTTTCCAACGAGTATAAATCTGAAATTCTCTGATCGACACTTGACGAGAAATCTACCAGTGTAGCCATCTACCGAAAAAATAAAGGATTTCTTTTTCGCCAAACTAATATCTAACTACATAATTGTTATCCAAATATCCGTCAGAACCATCCCCATGTACGGTCCAAAAATGATCGCAATCTGTTTACTAATAGCAGTTAGCAGTTGTGAATAATTGACTTTGTATGCATAACTTGTTTGAAGTTTATTGAATGATTTCTAATACTATCTAGTCCTTTCACTCCCTGGATTCCGAATTATAATTTAACAGCTCACTTTGTATATGATTTCTAGAACCATTTAATTCCCATGATTATGGTTTCCTAACCATCAATAAAACCTTGTTTGCTTTAATATTAGATACGCTGCGCAACTTCTTCTCTTTCATCAAAAAGATTTTAAAAGTTTTTACTCTATAAAGGCTCACTTTTGAAATAGATCAATGTGGACCGAACGTAATAAAATACATTTTTTATGTTAAATCATTATTCAGTTTTGATTATAAAAAATCTTCATGAGAAGAGAAAATAAATCGATTTTGCTCAAAGAATGCATTAAAGAGAAGTGCATTAAATTTAAGAGTGTGAAGTTATATTTAAATATAACTAGCAAAGACACAAACCAAAACTGTTAACAGAGGTCTGTTAAGCGATTAAGAGAATCCTGTTAACAGAGGTCTGTTAAGCGATTAAGAGAATCCTGTTAACAGTTTTGGTTTGTGTCTTTGCTAGTTATATTTAAATATAAGTTCACACCCTTATTAAATTTATGTGTCCAACTTTCATATACATATATACACTGAACCGATTTTTATCATAAAATATTGAAGAATACACTTCCTTGCTGCCTTATAAGAGTTTATTTTTACGAGAACATTTGTATTCCAGTTTCAAAACATTCCTACATTCACTTAGTATTCGAAAACATTATTTTTAGTTGATTGAAATTTTTAATTTTTTCATATGACAAAATACTGGAGTCAGAACACGAAAACGCACTTATGGACAGACCCAGACAAACAAACATAAGCTGAATCACCTCGGATATACCAAAACTTGAGTCTATGTCAGCTCGATCTGTGCATTGCACATATCGTCATATATTAAGAAATATTTACAGAACAAATATTTTATATAATAAACGTTTCAGTCTCTTCAGCAAAAAATTCTGTCAATAAAGTTCTTATTCTTTGTAGAAAATTAGAAAAGAAATTTTTACATACACAAAATTTTCAATGCTATGACTTTCTCAAACCAAAGTTGCCTGAGAGCTTCAAATGTATTTTAAGCAAAGACGAGTATAATGTTGTCACATACTTCGCACAAAGTCCGCACAAAGGATCATTTACAATATGAACCAAGCACACGCGAATACAATAACTAACTACATCACCAGATATATACGGTAAGAAAGAGAGGGTAGAGCGGGGAGAGAGAACAAAGAGCGAAAGAGACAGTAATATTAAAAAGTACAGAGAACGTATATGGATGATGGTATTCAGTGGGTTTAGTAACCGCAAGCACATAGTGTGGTTGGTTGCAATGTGAATAGTTTCGTATATAGTCAAAGGCGAACATCATTACAGTCAACACATGTCTCTTATAACAGGTCAGAGATTGCACAGACAAGTTGAAGTCATTTTGTCAGTGATGCAAACCGTTTGAAAATACCAACAAATCTTCTCGAAATCATACATAGTTTGCGGTCTTTTTGCTTGCTTCGTTGGCTAACATCACTAGTAGTAATAACTGGTTGGTGATGATATCCACATTAAGTGTCTAATGTGCGTGGTGTTTCAAAGAATATAAGAAGACAAACTCCTTTCCTTACATTTGCATCATTAGCAGAGCCTTGTTTTTGTGTGTGTGTGTGTCTTGAAAGTAGTTAATTCGCTTTTTGTTCCTTAAAGCTTACTTCACTTTTTTTGTTCCACCATTAATGCTAACTTTGCAAGTTTACAATACAGATATAGATAAGTATATATATATATATATATATATATATACATATATATACATATACATACATATACATATATATAGTTTCCTTTTATTTCCTTTTAGCTTCATTGGTCGCTTTTCCTCTTGCTGACAGATGTGCAGATGTGGTTGATTCTGCTCTGATGTTCATGTTCATGTATATTTAACGGGGATAGCAATTACCATAGAGACGAGTAAATTTATGCCGCTTGCTAATGTTAACAAAGTTTTTTTTTTTCCCCGTTTCAACATTTTCTTTGATGCTTACACACATATACACATGCTAGCGTCAAGTCATGGTTTTTTCCTATTTCCTTTTTCGTTGTGGGCTAAGCTGTCTGATCTTTTTTTTTTTTTTTTTTTTTTGCATCAATTTCATGCAATTTTGAAAAAGACGATATTTCGTTTAAATTTTTACATACTCACACCACACGCAAATATAGAACCATCTTACGATTTTACGATTTGACAGTTAGCAAAAAACTGTAGCACTTGTCGCTTTAGGGCTTTAAAAAAAATTCTAAATGCTTTCGAAAAGTACCGAAAAGAATATCAGTCTCTTGTCAACTACTTAACGGACCAAATTCAAGTTTATTAAAAGATAATTTGGCAAACAACAACAAGAACAACAAATTTGATGAAACTTTACCAAACTTACAGTGTTTTGTAAACGTTAAGACGTTCATGTCTTCTTTTTGGTTATCGGGCGGAATTATTTGATCGCGAAGGAAAGATGTGAGCAATGCGGTTAAAGTTTATGTTATTTTATAATTTCTTAATCATTAATTTCACATTTTCATTTCATTTACGGTGCAAAAGCAAAGAGGAAACAATCTTTTATAAAATTTGCTATAAAAAGGTCATCGTATATGATGGCCAGAAAATCTTTTAATTAATTAATGACAATTAATCTCTAATTGCCTTTATCGTGGGCCAACATAAATTCCATAAATTTCTTAAATTCGCAAAAATTTGAAAGCGTTCTATGCTAAGTTAAAATCCGATCTACGATTCCTCTTAAACAAAACGAAAATATCTCCAATTTACTGGCGGCATAAGCAGCTCGTTACAACAAATCGAATTGATATTTACAAAATTTTTGCAGACTCGGGTTAAAGGGGTAAATCGGATACAAAAAAAAAAAAGTGTACGCAAACCTTTAACGCCCTAAGCAATGTCTTGAACTTATACTTTTGATTTGATGTGGAGACCGAGTACAAGTTCAAATGGATGTATGCTATGTACCAGATGTATAAACAAGTCATTACCGGTTTTGTTGAGAGATGGAGTTACGTTATCTGCGAACATTTACAACTCTTTTCACGTGGAATTATTATCGCATTGCGTCACGTATCAGTATAAGTTACCTGGTCAAAGTGTACGCAGCATAACTCTTAGTGGCTTTAAGTAAATCGAATTTTGTGTGCAAAAAAAATCGCGATAAGCGGGAAATTACAGTGCAATTCCGGGGGAACGGTTAACATCAACAGTACAAAGACGAACATCATTGGGAAATTAACTGAGTGTAGTCTGTTATATAAGCTGCTCACACTTTTAAATGATTTACATGACTCCATGTTTATCAATCACGCCATGACACATTCAAGTGCAGACCAAAAACGTTAGTCACCGTCCTCCAGGCTTTGTAACAATCTCCGCAAGGGGACTCCGCAACTCCCAAAGTCCCAGATCAAATACCTCGGATACAGACCATTGTTTTCGTCTGGTCGGAGGATTAATCCAACTCATTTGCCAACAGCCGCTTCGATACACCCCGATGGTCCGCACCAAGCCATCAGTCAACAAGGCATTCTTAAAGTTTTGCTGACGTTACTAACATAGTACAATAAGCTTTCTCCTTCGGGCGAACTGATCCCTGAGGACTTGTTCGCTTTAATCTATCTGTACTGATTCGGTTATGAACATCATACCACCTAATTTTTCGGATTATTGTGTAGTTGGAAAGACATCGACACATTCAGCTGCGCACAGATTGTTTTGATTGAACTTGAATATACTATCAATTATCATCTACCTATCCAACGATTTCATTCGACAATAACGATAATCACAATATGGTTGTTTATCTCTAGGTAGCCTAAAGAGAGAAGCTGTCTTTTTTTACACGAAATTTATTTGTTGCTAGAAAATTGAGTCTCGATCGAAAGCTCTAAACAATAAATATATAATAAATAAAATATTTTTTTTCTATTCTCTCAGAAAAAATGTTTTTTTTTTTTTGTTTTTTAAATAATTTTAAAAATCTCTATTCGTGCAACTCTTAAGTAATTTAACTTTAAAACGAATTATTAGAAATAAAAGCATTTTAAATATTTATTTGCTTAATTTGAAAGCTTTTTTTTTTCTTTAACTTTCATTTTGATGTCAAAGTTCGTTAGCGATTTGTGGTACGTTGAACGAATGAAATCATCAGCATCATCAACAGTGAAAAGTAAATAACGTTATCACAATGAAAGATTCAAAAAAAAAAAAAAGCACAAAACACGTATAAATATATGCTCGTACAGTAAGCAACGACAGCAGCAGCAGTAGCAGCAGTAGCAACGGCAGCAGCAGCAGCAGCTACTTCATACATGCACTTATAGTTTCAGTTAAGTTGAGAAAACATTTCCACACGCATTTGTATTTATTTTATAAAAAAAAAATGGAAACCTTTTCGTTTTCTTGTGAAGAAACGAAGACGTTGTTCTCCACAAGAGAAACTTCTTTCTTTCTACATTAGGTTTGGCAGTGTGTCAGTAAAATAGAAGGAATATGTTAGAAAATATTCGAAAGATACAAAAATGTAGGACGACATGAAGATGCGCCAAGAAATATGTGTATGTGTTTTTCTTTTTCAGCAAATAAAACAAAACTTATTTCCTAATCAATCATTTTTTTTTTTTAAGATTTTTTCTTTGGAATAAAATAATTTGAACTTTCGATATCCATACTCCACTACGAAGATTATATTAATTTTGTCCAATATGTTAACCACCCCATAAGCCATATGGAAATGTTCTTGATAACATGAATAATGTCCTGTCGCTCTGTGTGTCCTTCTGATATCCTTCTGAGAATCGTAATTATAACTTAAGAAATATTTTTTTTTACAACAACTAAATTGATATCAATTTCGTCTTTAAACCATTTTGAAACCAATGAAAACAAACATATTTGTAACCAGCAGAAGATTCGATTCAAGCCAAGTATAATATTTTCTGATTTCAATTCTGATTTTTGTTTGGTTTTCTTTTATATATATAAAAAAAAGCACTTTTAAAGCTTTTTATAAAATTTTGTCACGTTTGCTTTGCTAACTAAAGCATTTTGTTTATTTGAACGCAAACCAGTAGGGCCAATGAAAGTGAGGAGACGCTGTGATCCAGCCTCTCGAACACATGATTGTGTATATATATATATATATATGAGTGTATTGTAAAACGGAACAAAACTCATTGAACTCAACGCTGGAGGAGATGACCTTACCCCGTCCACGTAAGTAAGCTTTGAAGCACTAGAATTATTATCGTTAACTAAAACAGAAGATTAAACATTTTGCTTAGGTCTGCTCGAAACAATGTCCGAAGATAGCCAACTTATTGATGATAGATCTATCAAAACATTAGACACCGAGATCGGGATTACAACAAAGAGATATAACCAGAACAAGAGTCGAAATCCATACATGAACCAACGAGGTAGATAACATTAAGGCAAAAACTATTCAGTGTGTGTGTGCTGTTACTATTGCTGGTGATAATGTTCCTTTTACTGTTGATGTTAGTCCGGTTGTTGTAACTGTTCTTACAGATGTTGTTAATGCTGCTCTACTGCTGTTCCTATTATGTTTACTGTGCCGCTGATGATAGTAATGATTGATACTGAAAATGATACTGTTATTATTGATAAGCTTTGCTGTGTATATGTGTATGAGAGAATAATGACAGCAATGAACAAGTGATAGTACATATATGCTGCTCTGCGTTGTTATTGTTGTTGCAATTTCTTACTATGTTACGGCATGTCAAAATTGATTGAACGGCCCGGTTTTAATTTAATAAGATCATTATCCTACTACTACACAAAATGATTTCCAATGACTTAAGATTGTTTATGCTATTTTTATTGTTGTTGTTGTTCCTATTGTATTTGTTTTGTTACTGTATCTATTGCCGATGTATTAATATCATTATGCTCATTGCATAATTGTTGTTGGATTTGTATTGTATTGACATATTACATGTGTGTGTGTGGCTGCTTCTAATTCGCTTTTGTTTCGCTATAATGTTATAACGTGTCGTTAAGTTCTTAAACGAAGCAATCAAATTTTGTATCGAGTATATTCTAAACATTGGAAACATTAAGCTGATTGTGGCACTTTTCCTCTAAAAAAAAATTTATTCAATTCGCGGCAGAAAACGTAGACCTTCCATGTTCAACATTGAGTACCTTGTAAGGAGAGCTCTCTCTCTCTCTCTCTCTCTTCAGGATAGAAACTTTGTGCTGGGGGTTTTCTCGTATATATAATATAAAACAAATTGATCATCCATGATAAGTTTTTTTATTGTGCTTCACACACAGTTGTTTTCGAGGTTATCCCAAAACAATTTTGTTTTCAATCAAAATAAATAAAAAAAACATCAAAATAAAAGTATACGCTAGGCGGGAACATGTTCACTGAAAGTTTTATTTTTATTTTTTTTTTTTTTTGGACTACCTAAGTATTTTTACAAAAATCACAAACTCTGTAGGCTACAACTACAACAAAAATTGTTTGACGAGATACCTGTCGCGATCATACATAAAAGACATATTTACAGCCGTCAAAAAAAAAAGCAAAAATTGATAGAGAATTCCCGCGAAATTTGTGTGGAATTAGATTAAGAGAATTACAGCAGCAAGGTATTATCAGATATAGCAAAATGGGACGGCGAGTTTGTGATATTCGTAGGGTTTATAAGCAGAGAATTTTCCTTAACTCAAGACAGTCGACTAGAAATATCAGAGAAATAACCAAGAGTTAAAAACAAATAATTCCTTTGTAATAAATTGTAAAATAATTGAGATTATAAATACTTCTTTAATAAATAAAGGAAATTGTAAATAACCAAAATCTAAGCTTTTCGCGATCTAATGATACGAACTGTGCCTTAAAGATAAAACATGAAAGGCAGTTTTTGTAACAGTATTTTAAATATTAATTAAATAAAAAAGATGAAAAACATTAATTTTGGATTGAATAAATAAAATAATTGAAGTGAATACCTAAAAGGATTAAAGGGTAGGTAACAGAAGTCATTTGTTTCGTTAAATCAATATTACAAAAAAGCTATCTTTTTAATATCTCGGGTCTAATCATGTAACATTTTTCATACTTTCTAGCTAAGCGTCGCTTTTAAGTGGAGATAGCATCATGTAAGCAAATTTATCTGATGAATTTCACTCTTTGTGCGCTCTCTCGTTACGTCAAATTAAGTGTCAATTTGTCTCTCATTTTTTACGGTTCTCTTATTTATTAATTCACAATGAATTGAAAATTGAGTCACAATAATGAAATGTTAGGTGATGCCAAAGATGGTGACAATCGCCAGACAACTTACAAACGGTGAGCGTCATTTTTAAAAGGTGATAATAGACGCATAATTAAAGCCCTGGGGGTCATCATGTAACTTTCTGATAGTCACTTTCGACGTTAGAATACAACGTTATAATACAACATATATTCTATGAGTATCAAAAAGTTGTACAAGACAACCCCCTGTGTCTTTTGATTTGTTGAAATCCAAGTCAATCTAAGAAATACATTTATTTTACCACAGATGCTTGTGCTGCTTGGACGAGAGTTTGTTTTCTAACTTTTATATCCAATAAAGAATTTAACTAGATTTTCTTTGATTTGATTTGGGATGGTTTGAAAAAAAAAATTCTTTGAAAATAATCATTTATTCAGTTTAAATTTTACGGTCACCGTGAGTTTCGAAATTGAAAATTTTCGAAAATTTTTATTCAAGCAATTGATAGAAAAAAACATCAAGGTTTAAGCGAAATGCTTCACCAATAAGAACCATGTTTGACAGTAACGTTTAATATATAATTCCTCTATCTACCTATCTACCTACCTACCTACCTAACCTTACTCAACTTTCAATTTTTGTGTTATCGTCATTTTTTTTCTCGTTTTTACAGTCATGAACAGTATCATAGAAATTGTTATAAAATGTGAATAAATCTCTTTGTGTCTATGTGTATGTAAGCATTTTTATATTTCAAATCTCTAAAGAAGTAAAAGGAATAAAATGCTAAGAATTCTACAAATATTTAAATTAATTCTCTTTAAAATTGCATCCCAATGCCGCTTTCATTCCAAAACAATTGAATATTTGATATCTGGCAAAGTAGCGGACAGTTGTATTGCATAAAACATAAGCAAATATGCATATTATGCAACTGATATACTTTATTGATTGAATTTTATAGGATATTTTCAATTCGTATTTCGGAAACAGATACAAAATGAAAACCAATAAATAAAAGAAAATCTTTCACACGTAAACAAGATTACAAAGTATTAGGTTGTCGTAAAAAGATCATAACGTTATTTCTTTATATGTACAAATATACAAATACGTTACCCTTTACGTTACGTTATTAAGTTAAATCGTAATTCTATTAATTTTATTTATTTTATTATACTCGCCACCACACTAAAGGTGTGGAGGGTATAATTCATTTTGTCTTTTTGTTTGCAACTCACAGAAGGAAACTTCGTAGACTCCATAAAGTATACATATATTCTTGATCAGCATTAAATATAGAATCGATTTAATAATGTCCGTTTGTCTGTCGGACTGTGTAATGTCTGTTATAAAGATTCTCGTGGCCGCAAAAATGAAGATAACGGCTTCAAATTTGTCAGAAAATTTGAAAATTCTTTCACATACGTTGCTATTGAAGACGATCCAAATCGATCACCGTCCACTTTTACAATATAAGACAAGCTCATCTCTCTTGTTTTCTTTCGTTAAAATATATGAATCGTCAGCGTAGAAACAATGTTCAATTCTGGGGATACGGCAAGGAGAATTTGTTGGACTTAGACTTAAGGGCAACGTCATGGTTGCAGGGTCCCGTTGAAAAGTTTTCAACACAGAAATGATTGTTTAGTGCAATTAATCCCATCCGCTTTGTCTAAAGGAAATTCAGCTTGTTTTTCCAGAGTAACAGAGAAATTCAAAGGAAGAAGATTGGTTATGATTGCAAAATGGGCACTGTTGTATAAATCAACGGAAATAGACCAGGAAATGTATGGTATAGCAATCAAAAGTATGGTTAAGTAAAAATACTTACTTACACTCAGATTGCACCGAAAGCACGTTTACTCAAAGTACAGTATTGCCAACTGAGAGAAATAATAATTTGGCGATATGTCTTCGACGTTTCTCTAATCTGAAGTATTGGAAATACAATACATGTCGAGCGTATTTAAATATGCGTTATTCGTTTCTTACAACAGAATAATTTGAATTTATTTCACTTTTTTTTTATTTCTAATTTTGGAACTAACAATGACAGGTAGGTAAACAATAAAACAATTATGTTCTAGAAAATAAATAAAAAAATACGACACCAAAGAGAATAGTAGAAGATCAATACGAAATAATGAAAACTAGAAAAAAAAAAAAAAAAGGAAAATGAAAAAGGAAACAACAAAAACGCTTCCAGCTAAACCTAAGCAATATCCAAGAAATCATCAAAATACATCGACAAGCAAAGAACTTCAATGTTTTAAAAAATAAATCGTGACTTTTTTGTTTTATAAAAGAAAAAAATGATTGCTTCAAGAGAATGAAAAAAGTCAATTTAAATAAAAGTTAAAGTTAAGTATAATCGTGATCAGAATAAAAGCGTTGCTTAGAAAGAGGATAAGCCATCGTTGTATGTAGACATAGCTATCAACGGACATGAAATATAATAGACTGGTCAGTTAGGTCGCATATAAAACTTGGAAATATGATGAGTTTCTGAAGATTCTGAATTACTTTACTGGCATTCGCGCTTCTACTGTTGGAACTCGATTAGTTCCGAAATTTGTTGGTAGAAATGCGAAATTTTGATAATTGATACGCAAATTAAGTTCAAAAGTGGTCTTGGCTCGCCTTCACATACCTAGGTATAAGAATATTGAATTCAAATTTTAGATCAAACATTAGTTAATGTTATGTGAAAGTTTGAAGTTGTGAAGTTAAGGTTGTTGCAGTTATAAAAAATACATCTCAAGTAACATATATAGTTTTCTTTCTTAGTCTATTAGAAATTAAAAAGAAAACAAAAATCTCAAGAAAGCAAATGACACCACATTATACTTATAAAAGTGATTAGATATAAAACTAGTTAGACGACGAGACGATGAGATGCCATTAGAGCCAAGTAATGGTTAAAGTATTCAAAGTAAAATGAATTTGTTTTTTTTTTTAGTAATGTAATCTCTCGTTCGGAACACCCATTGTTTTTACAATCTAAACTAACACAAAGCTTTTAGAGCGAGGGACGTACGTACGTAAGTACGATGTAATGATTCAATTGTTTTCATAATAATATTTAGTGGGTGTGTGTAGGTGTGCGTGGGTACGTTTCAGTTCACGCTTATATTTAATGCCGTATTTGCATAAATAATTTATATTTCATATAAATTGATCCTTATTTCTTATATTTCCTTAGAGAAGTTTGTTTGTTTTTCTTATTCCCTATTACTTCCAAGTCAAGTCACTCGAATGTGTAATGAAAAAAAAAAAGTGTTTTTTTTTTTGCACAGTAATAACAACAGAAATTACAGTTAAGTAAAGAAGAAAGGACAACACAATTGTCAAAAATATTAAATAATTAAATACGCACTCGAACGTATGACACATGTAAAGCCGTAGACGCTTGAATGAAGCACGACTCACTCGAAAGTTAAGTTATGAAATTAATTAATAAATAATTTAAAAAATTAATTTTAAATTTGCGTGAAACAAATTTTACATATTCTAAGTAATTAGAACAAGGAAAAGAAAATACAAAAAAAAAAAAAATTAAAATAAAAATTCTTTGGGCAACAAAAAATACAAAATTCTCTGAATATATTTAAGGCGGTGAACGGCATTAGCAGTTAAAAATTATCTGCTTTTTCACATTATTACTCTTTTAGTATTTCACATCTATCGCGTTTATATTCTTTTGTAATGTTTTTATGACTAACTCCATACGGCCAATATGTACACAAATGTATGAGGAAAAAGAAACAGAACGGAAGTAACGTATTTCTCTTTACAGCCTGGCTAAGTAATTTTGTACGCGAAAAATGAAATCCTTTAATACTCACATGCATCCTTTTTCGTTTTGCATGAGAAAAAGCAAATTTTCTATAAGACAGCGGCCATAGATTACGTAAAAAATAATTTTCAAAAATTCAGTTAATAATATCAGGCATTTATTTTGAAAAAAATCGGTACTTAGACTTTTGGCAACACTATGCGTTTAGGATTAAGTTATTCTGGAGGTAAACGAACTGTCATTTATTTACATTATTATAATTATTATTATATTAAATGCAGCAAAGCAATACTATTTCTCTTGCGACTTTGATTTGCGGACTCAGTCCGGGAAAATCAGTTGCAACTTGAAAATTCGCATCTATTTTTAGAACTGCACGTTCGCCGTCACTAGCGTTACTCCGTATATCCTTTGTCGAGCCATACTTCGTGGCACCTCGGGGTTTTTTGGCTTCTAGTCTCATTTCTAAAATGTTTCTATATGTTTTTTTTTGTACAATACCTACGAATTGATCATTCTGCCACATCAATCAATAAAATAACTTCTGATATACCACTTAGGACTTTCTTATTCTTATGTTATATTTATCTACAAAGCTCTTTATGAGGCCAACACCTCCCATATGGAAGTTTATAGTCTTTGGCAGGCTATGGAAATTTGCTTCTTATTAAATCTGCTAATAATTTCGACCAATTCCAAGCCCGCATATGTTGACGCTGATGTGGCAAACCCATTGACTTTCTCAACACCTCACTAAGATATCAAGACCCGTTTATAATCCGCTGCTTGTTCCTCGGGCTATAGAGTCCATTCTATTCCGTTACCTGTTGAAATTCGCGAGAAGCTTTGTCAATCCTTTGATCAATCGTCTTTTATTTTTTTTTTTTTTTTTTGAAAAGAAGGAATTTCTATTGGATAAATTCCGGTAGCTTTCATGCAGATTATTTTATAGTTATCTGATTTTCGTAACAATGATTATGGTCTCAAACGTACAGTATAGGTTTTTGGCAACATATCAAACTTCCCAAAAATCTGTTATATATCCGACGAAAATTTTCAAATGCAAAATCAAACTTTACAAATGAGAAGTAATTTTTTCCAATTATATAAATTCTCCTCCTTAATAGGAAACTTAAAAATAAAAAATAAAAAAAATGTCTCTTCAAGCACAAGCTGAACTTTATCAGTTAAGTAGCAAAAAGAAAATGCAACAAAAAGAATTTAATGAATTTCATATAGCTTTCATTCATTCATAAAAGCTAAATTAAAGCATATTTAGCGTCCAGTGGTAACAAAACAACAAAATTTGTCTATTTAAAAAAAAAAGAAAGAATTAAAAAAAAAAAAAAGTAGTAGTAAACCCGACTTCAATCCGTTTACAACCTCTAGTACATCTAAATATGTACTGAATTAATTTTTACCCAATAATCCACAAAGCCACCAATTTTATGCTTGTGTGAGTAGAACTCATTGCTTTTGGTAGTTTGATATGGGTTTGCTTTAAATGATGCGGTAATTTTGCTTTTACATATATCAACGTATGGCATTGATGTTGAAAGCCTACAAGAGATGGGAGGATTTTGAGAAAAACCTTTTCGATGTTTTTCTGCATTGCAACAGCAATATTGTTAAGGACTTTTAATGTAACTTTATGATTTGGCAAGCAACGATATAGTTCTCTCTAAAGATAAGAGAATGATCAAACGAATAAGTGATTTAGATTGACTTGTAAACTTTTCTTAATAAAACATACCATCGCCATATGAGTTTTTTTCGCATATGAAACAAAGACTTTTATCAGAATCTAATGAATATTTTCGAAAAAGTAATTTCCGATATATATATATACATATATAGAAAATTGGAGCTGAAGAGCCCAGAAGTCTTGTGTGCTCGATACAATTTTCACTTCATAACCACTGCCAGTATATTAACTACGACATATGGAGGCGATATAGCAATTATGCTTTCTTTCTATGATTCCATGAATTATACGAATACGAATTTCAAAATCATCTCTATAAAATGTCGGTTTGATTGAATAAATCGAATGTCAAAATAAATGCTGAAAAACCTAACTACGTTACATTTACGCTAAATAAAAGTTGTTGTCCATCACTAATTTCAACGGGAGCAACATCCCTATTTACAATTGTGTAAAACACTTTGGCTGACACCTTGACGAAAAACTAACATAGAAAGATCATATGAATGTTAAAAGCTAGAAAACTTTAACTCTAATTTAAAGAATAAATGCGTGTTATACAAAAGTATCCTTCCACCCATTTGAAATTGTGGTATACAATAGATGGGAAACCCCCAATAACTCTAATATTGACATACTGCAAAAATGTCAGTCTAAGATTCTTCGTCTAATTATTAATGTCCCGTGATTCGCTTGGAACTGAACTATTGGTAATAACCTGAGAATCGAATTCATCACGTTCCTTCAAAATGTCTTATCCGATTTAGTAATCATGTAAATCCGTGGACAATATGTCTAGAGATAAAGAGATTAAAAAGTCATACTGGAATTTAAATGTTCTTCAAATTGTTTAATGTATTTTGTTAATTTTAATTTATATTTAAACATTATATCTGTGTTGTTATATTGTCCCCATTACGGGACAATAACCTTCCCTTTCTACTTTCCTACTTTGCTTATTGTGTCATAAAATTTACTTATTATCTTTTTGGAAAGATTAAAAATTAATGCTAAAATAATAAAAAAATAAAAAATAAAAAAAAATTGTGTAAATTCCTTTTGCAGAGGTTTTCTAGTTTACTAGAAAATGTCGAAGAGATAAAAATTAACAGAATGTATTCGAAAAAGCTTAATAATCATCACTGTAGCAGCTAGGATTCGATTGCAGGTACACCCGCTCGGTGTCTTAAGGGGTTAGAAACTTTATCTATTTTAGAGACCAAAGACCAGTGAATTTGAAAGAAGAAATTTACAATTTTGGGCCAATGAATGCAGAATCGGATGAGAGGGTATGACTAAAACGACTTCGACTCTTATATTGGTGCGGCATTTATGTAGTTTTTATGTTATATGTTTAGAACACATTTGCACAGTTAAAACGATATAAAAAGTATATTTGATGAGATTTATCTAACGAAGATGAAATTATATTACTTAGTAAGAAACAACTTAAGAGTCATCGCAAACAAACGCACTTGTACTCGCGTGATGACTTTTGTAAATGTATTTATGCAAACGTTCATATAGATAGTGCGATTATCACTGATTAGAAAATCTCAGGCCAAGATGCATCATCTTCAAGTCACTTTACTCATGTTCCAACGCAAATGGATTTTTCTCGTTACATATATTTTAAAATTATTTCAATTCTTCTTCTTTTTAACTTCAAATAAAGCACTTGTTTAATGTCATTTACACATATATATTTATGGAAAATGGGTTATATATACATATATATGTATGTGTATGTATTTATGTGAAACACAAGTGTTATGCACGTACGCAACTTCAATTTGCACCAGTTTTGTTGTCGCCTCTAACGTTGTTATGTAAAAAATTTGCTTATGACCTAACTCATAAAATTGAGTCATAAAAATAGTACGTTAAGGTTTATATATAAGAAGTGTATACAAATGAATTTAAATAATTTAAAAAGTGGGAAAAAGGAAATTTGCTTTTTAAACGCTATTGATATAGAAGGAAGGTGTGAAAAAATGAAAAAATAATACTATTTTCATCTCACAAAAGTAAATATTTTTCTTTATATTTTAGCAAAAGTGTAATAAATAAAAAATAAAAAAAAAAATTTTTTAAAAATAATTACACAAATTTTATTAAAACTTAATTGATTCTTAATTTGCAACGCGTACGTAGCATAACAGACACAAAGTCTTCTAATTTGTGTTAATATCATTGAGATCTGCAAACATATTCAAATGTTAGTGCACAGTAAAATTTGTGCACCGTATATATATGTGTGTGTGCATAATATAAAGGAATTTTATATCTTATAGCCACAGGACAGACTAACTAATGTTTTTGAAAGAGCAAAATGTTGTCTTAATTAAAACGTATTTAATCAATTTTATCCAATTTTGTTTTCTTTTTTTTTCTTTTCCTTAACTGCTATCAACGTCGAAACATATTATATTTTTGCATTTCGTTTGTAACAATTAAATTTATGTGAACGTCTCTCTGTGTCCGTGCCATTAATGGTCTTTCGAAAATCGCATTGATCGAGACACAAATCTGAGAGATGTCACTTCGGTCATATTCTTGATTAAGTTTGCCAGATCAAGTTTAAAAATTTATCTAATTGTCACAAGAAATGCTCAAGAAGAAGAGACAAGGTCTCCAAACATTTTATATTTTCAACATGATCAATGATTTTTTACGATCTACAAAAGTTATCAATGTGAACGTTGAACGATATTATGAAACCAGGAGAGTCATCATGTAACTTAAGTTTTTCTCTTCAGTATCTCTTTTCAAAGAGATAGTAAATTTAATTAAGATCATATAACATTATCTCTAAGTTTCCAATAGAGTACGGGAAATTTTCCAATATAATGAGAGAGTCATAAAAATTGAGAGATAAATTGACGTTTGTTTTTGTCTTCTATCAACAAAACACTTATGATAAAAAAAATAAAAAGCATGCAAAATGAAATGAGAAAAAACAAATTTTACAAAATTTTAATTTGCAAAGTTCTATTTTCTTAAATAATTTTTCTTGTTTTTATGCTTAATAAAATGCATAAATTTTATAATTGCAAAGATTGAACAGGTTTGCGTGTGTTTTAATTTCACAGCTGCTTTGTCTTCTTCGAAATGAAACTTTGAAAAAGGTTGTGGTAGTAATTTTTATTGGTTTATATTCAAGACCAATGCAAATTTGTTCAACGAGACACCTGCTTAAGTGTCTCCGGATTTGACGTAACAGCAGAGTGCAAAATGTGACAATCGCCAGTTAAATTTGCTTACACGACGCGACAGCATCTCTTATAGCTTGGAAAGAGATCTTAAAGAGGTTATGAGAAAACATTCCAGAAAATTATTAAGTATAGAAACTAAACTAAACTAAACTTCCTGTAATTCAGTCGTTTTTATTAAAGAATTCAACGATTTTTATTAATTTTTGTTAGTTGAGAGGATACTTTTTCTAAAATATGATCGTATCGACTTGAGCACAGGTTACTTAATTTTGAAATACGAGAAAACACTAGGCTACAATGAACGGGCACCGTGGCTTTACAGGAAATGAAAGCGCGCCAGTATTGTCTGGAAAAGGAATAATTCACTTTATAAATTTCATTAAACCACTATCTACATAATATTTAAAAACTGATGCGTTGTTGTCATGTCAAGATTTGGTTTTGATAGGAACTCTCACATGCAAAAAGATCCAAAGTGTGAATCGAATGCTGTAAAATAAACCGTCCAAAAACTGTCAAAAAGTTATTATTCGTCATTTATTCGTCATGATAAAGATTTATTTCTCTTGAAAACTTCTTAGCAGAAACACACAGATCCAGGTGGACTACCTTTAGTATAGTAAATTTATATGTGAGATCATTTTGTTACCTTACGAAGACTTGTCTTTCATATTATAATGTTTATTATATATATATATATATAGTGATTTTTTTAAAGTCCAAACGAGTTAGTTCTCCAAATTTTGTCAAAATATTTGAGCATAGAAGTACATAGACAGATATCCGACAGATGGACGGACAGACAGAACAATGTGGATTGATTCAGAAAATTATTATGAATACATTTTGTGATTCTGGATCTATCTGAAATCCTTCAAGATTCGAAGAATAACACTACGAACTCAAGGATCATTGATTGCCTCCTAGGGCTTCTAAGTACATTACTTGTAGTGACCATTGAATACACACTTGAAAGGATGTTCAAGAAAACTCACCTCTGATTATGAGTAACTCATTTAAAAAATTTCTCAAATATAAGATATAAGTAGAAGAGAAGAATAGAAATACTTTAACTCGTTAAAATTTAAATTGTTTCTTTATTGGTAGACGAATATTTTCAATGGTTCAAGTTTTACTTCGCTTTCTCTTTAAAAAAGTCAAGTAATTCGTTGCATAAGTAGAGAGTTACAGTTATCAAGAGATAAGTGATAAATAATCCCTAGACAATATATATGTAATTAACTCTCTACTATGCTCTATTAGAAATATATCATTATAACTGAATTTGCATTCGGATATGTTGCGTTAAACGCAATATGCGAACGAACGAACGTTATCATTTCGTTAGGTATAGTTTACTGTTCAGTAATGATTTACATCTGACGATGTATTATTGTCTTCGTTTACTTGAAGTGGTATTGGTGCTTTATTGTTTATAGTACATACATGAAAAATTACAAACTCATGCTTGCACAACATCTTGTTTTTCACACTCATCTACTATAACTTATTGAAAAAAAAAAAAAAACAAAAACAAAATTAGTTATTTTGTATGCATATTTGTTAAAGAGTATCAAAAATGAGCATGTAGTGAGTATAAAATGTGTCGTCCTAAGTTAAATACGATTTCTTTCTTTTTATGGCGAAGCGGTTACACTAACACACGCTGATATTAATTGGCCCAAAGGTCACTCACACAAATGCCAATGTCATTGGGAGGTTAATTTTTATAAATTTATTCTCAACCCTAAAACACATACAAACGCCTGGAAAATATGAATATAAACGAAGTAACAGAGTTGACAGTTGAAATTGACTGCATTCCTGGTTGTCTGTTCATTTATTGTATAATATTTGGATGATCTATTCATCTGTAAAATTCAAACATAAGTATAAAACAATACAATTTTTACAAATTAATATTTGCTAAATAAAACGAAAAAGAAAATTATATTGGTCGGTGCCGAATTTTTTACACCCAACACTTTTGTCTTAAAAGAAAAGTGAAATATTAAATTTTTATAGGGAACGTGGCAGAGATTTTTTCTATTTTTATGGAATACCGTGGTACACAATCAGCCATGGAATACCATAGAAAATAGACAGAGCAAAACAGCCATAAAATAGATGTACTTTGGGCTTATGCTGTAGGCGTGGCTTATAATCGATTTGGCCTATTTTTTTTTTCGAGACTAAATATAATATTTGCATATATACTGGAAAACGTTGCCAGATTGCTATGTTTTAATAATGTCAAATATTAACAGTGTTAAGCTGCAACACAAGACGATTCTTTGGGTGGTAATCATGTAACTCTTTTAGCATCTCTTTGCAAGCTACTAGAGATACTTTAGGATCATGTAAGTAAATTGAACTAGAGGTAGTCTTCTTGTGCAGTCTCCTGTTTTGTTAAATTCAGAGATTGCTAAGTAAGTGTCTTTAAGAACATATTTGGATTAGTATTGAGTACAAACCATTAAAATTTGATATCATAACCACTTTCAAAGTTGCATTTCTAAGAAGAAGAAACAGATGTAAAGCAAAATATAAACAAATAAATAATGTTCAATATTTGCAATTAAATTTTGTGCATTTTGTTTTGCATAATATGTTTACATAAATATTTATTTATAAGAAACAAAATATATATTTACGTACAAAAAACAAGAAATTTATTTAAGAAAAAAGAATTTTGCAAATTAAAATTTTGTACAATTTTTTTCTCGTTTCACTTTGCATGCTTAATATTTTCTAACAAATGTATGTGTTTTGCTTATATCAAACAAACAAACGTAAATATATGTCTGAATTTTTATGACTCTCTCATTATATTGGAAAATTTCCCTCAGTTTATTTGAAACGTAAGGATTCTGTTACATAATCCCAATTAAATTTATTATCTCTCATTCCCTTTCACTTAGTTTATGGTAGATACTCAAGTTACATAATGACCCCACAGTATTATTAAATTAAACAAGTAAAAAATTCTATTATCGAATATCTATGATCTCTACTTTATATGTCAGAAATTCAAAATTTTATTTCAATTCGGTATCAATGCTCTCAGCGCTCATTTACTTAAATAGATCGCAATGTCCAAACAGCGCAAATTTTTTTATTTTGCTAGGAATCCGAATTTTGAAACTCTTGACCTTCAATTACCAGCATAACTTTCTATTCTTTTATCAATTTGGTTAATTTGGTCCGTTTTTATCATATTTCTGTAAACTATTACTGCTATGCTTTTCTATAAATGATACGGATAGAGAGAAGTATAAAGTGAATGAAGTTTGACAGACAAGATAGATAGGATAGATAAAATGAAACGAAAATATGAACAAGCAAGACTAATGATGGGCAAGATGCACGAATGATCCGTACAACCAGACGTGCCAGATGTACTGACTACTGACTTACTACTTAATATTTATATTTCATGGCGTGTCTAAGGGGCTCCATGGGTGTTACAAAAGGAAGAAAAAATCAAATGTATCTCATCCTTCACACAGTGAAAAGTATAAAAGTAGGTTGCATTTATATTGAGATCCACCACCGTAGAAGTAAAGGTAGCTAAGGTGTACTCTTTGCCTTAAGGACTTTTCAACTTATTGAAGGTGCGGTATATAAACACTAACAAATGATCTAAATGAGAAAGCGTTAACAAAAATCACCTTATACAACTTGGAAGTTTGTCTTTACTCATCATTGTTGTTTGTAGTTTCTATCCTACGTAATTACTCTCTGCTTCATTTCTTTTTTTTTCTTTTTTTTTTTTTCAATATTCTTCATGCATGTTCTCATGTAGATATTTTTAATGTCACGAGGAGATTAAATCACTACATATATTGACTTTTGTTAGAAATTCTTACATTAGTTTTTGATTTTCTCTTTTTGAAAAATATTGAACCTAAACTGCTGAAATTTCAAGCAATATTATTTTTGAAGTAAGATTAAAGCATCACTTTATCGTTTAAACTGTCAGTTGTGTATATGTAAATGATATACGAAAGCATATTCTCAGTGTACTTGACATTTAATTTTCCGCATTATCGTATGCGAAATGTTAAAATATAGTTGAAGAAAAGACTTTCTTGTCTCTCTCTCTCTATTACTAATGCGTGGTGTCTTTTATATTTCACTGCTAACATATGTAATTTTAAACATGATTTCAATCATTTTCATAGCTATGAACAGCACGTATTTCTATCTATGTACGTATGTATGTATTTAATGCAATTAACACACTTTGAGAATTACTTACACACGAGTTCTTCAAATATTCATAATATTCGCCGTTATTTGAATGCATGCGTATTGTGCGTATATGTGTTAAAACAAGACAAATTATTTAACTTAAATGCGCGATTGTGTTTGTGCAAAAAGAACTCAGCAGAGAATGTTGAACTTTTCTAACAAATAGTTTCAAATGAAATGACTGTCATTTATAACAATTATTTAAACAAATTTAATTAATCAATAATTAAAAGTGATCAACTTTAACTTATTCATCGGGTGATTGGTATACTGTATCTAACGAAATGTTTTTTTTGGGTAAGCTAAAATTATACAAAAATTCAAAAGAAAATCGACAGAGACAAGCAAATATTTATGTTTCCACTACTCTTTACTTTTTTTAACAGCTAATAAAAAGTTAAAACATTATAACCGGACGAAACCGATCATCCAATACCCTACACTATTTCGTAGTCAAAATACTAAATTTCACTAAATTTTTTTCATATATTTTTCATTTTCTCTCATTTTGAGAGAGACTTTACACGTTATACGGCAAGATATCATAATAATGTGGACATATAAAATCCAATTTTAATAAGGTTTGTCCAGGAGCCAAAGATCATGTCGTTGTAATTCAATTGAATACAAAAGCACATGGACACTACGCAGAAAAATAGATGGAGAGATACACTCAAAACAATTCAGAAAATCCTTTTGAAGATAATAAGAAGTAAGATGTTTGAATTCACCTAGCTTATTTGAAAGCTCTTTTCATACACATTCCCGTGATGTACGTCAATATCGTTGACATTTTCTAGTTTGGCCGCACTAGGGCCTCTAATATGGCTAATTTTGTTTAGTCAGCTACCGTTGATATATCGATATTCAAGCATTTATTGAAAGGAATTCACTAAAATAGCGGGTTCATTTCGTATATTATTTTAAAGGTTGTTCCATGTAGATTCACATGGCGTTTACAAAAGTTTCGTAGGTATCTTAATTTGGACGGAGTGAGCTTCCAAATCCAAGAATAGATTGACGCTTATTGCTTTACAGAGCTATGTTAATGCTTTTACAGAGCTCTGTTCATGTTATGGGTAAATGTCTTTGCTAATTAAATTCGAATTTATCTTTACACCCTTTGTATAAGATAACGTCTATATATGGTAACGTATTTGTCGTTTGTCGTATATATTTCGAGACATATTTTCAGACGTTTTGGTAGCACTCTACATATTTTCTCTCGTCTGTGTGATATTTTTGGGTATGAAAGAGAGTTTAGCGTTCATTCTGCTACGCGGAGCTCATCCTGAAGAGAAATTTTTTAAAATCTTTCTAAAATTCTTATAATTTTAAGGAAAAGGTTTAGGAAAAAAAAGCTTTAAAAGAGAAAATTATTTTGCTGATTTTTTTTTAAAGAATAAGAAAAAATTTGTGTTCAAATTTATGCGCTTTGGACGTACGTGTTGAACAAACTGGTAAACATGCTTTAAACTGTTTTAATGATTCAAACTCTAATAGCATATTTATATTTATTTTAATAAAGAATAATATAAATATATCTACACACATATAAATGTATACTTTGTAGAGTCTTCGAAACGTATTTATATGAATTACAAACACATTTAAGTAATGTAGCATTAATATGCTATTATATCTAATTATATGTACCATTAATATGCTATTATATCTATACTAGATTGTTAGAAGATGTTATCGAAAAGTTTCAGTTAAGCTCACAATAATAATTATACTCATTAAGAGGCCTTTGCACAGTCCTCTCTTCTCATTGGATTAATTGGATAATTAATTTGACAATAAAAAGGAATTTTTTTCATTCTTTCACAAATGTAGGAATAAATTCAATTTTTTTTTTTGCATAATAACAAATAAAAAAATTATATTCGGCTATACCCCGAATCTTTAATGCCCGTCGCCTTTATCTTAAAAAAAAAAAAACTACATTTCCGTAATCTATATTATTGGTTAGACGTTATTTTTTCAATTTTTATGGAATGCAGTGAAAATTTTTATGGTGTACTTTGCTGCGAGTGTTATATGACAAATACCCAGAAAGCAGAGCAATTGTTGTTATCCTACAGGCATGTCCTTTGATCGACTTGACCCATTTTCAAAAGCAACGTTGGCCCAACGTTCCGCTGGCATTACGCACAGTCGGATGGACAGCCATACGGACGGACACGTATACGTGGATTCCGATTTTGATACCTATCAAGAACATATTCACGGTATTGGTGTTCCTTCTTCTTAATTTGATAAAAAAAAAGCTTTCGAAAAATGAAATTTTAATGCTCAATTATATAGATAGTGATCATGGTGGAGATTTTCCCTTTTTAATACAGCTACTATAGGATAGCTAACATACTGTATGGAAGAATTTTTATAGATCTGTCTGCTATAGCTTATGAGTAACGAGCAAAATACCCATTTATCTTTTCTTTTTCTTTCGAAAACAGAGGTGTTCTCAGCTTACGATGCACTGCATGGCTGTGCTGTAGCCGACTTAACTCACTTTCAAGGCCAACCTGCTTGCAAGAATCTCTAATGGTTCCGCTAACTTTGACGCCGTTATATTCATTTTTGCAGCAAGCAAGGGATTCGCCACAGACACTACACAGACAGCTAAACGGATAGACGAACGTAATTAAATCGATTCTAAATCTTAAGCTGGTCAAGAATACATAAACCTTGTAGGGTTTCTGAAGAGTCCCTGTGAGTGTTACGAACAATATGGCAAAAGTAGTATACCTTATCCTTTGGTGGTGAGTATAAAGACGCATACATGTGCAATAGTAAGCATACATCTGAAAACCCTGTCATAAATCATTATATAATAATATTTTATCAAGCTCCAGTAAACATAAATTATGCAAACTAAACACTGTATAGATAACATGTTCATAATTTCGTATATTAACGAAGACTTTCAACTTGTCTTAGTTTAGCAAAACATTACTTTTCATTATCGAAATTAAAAATATTCTTTGCGAAGTCTTTTTGAAAGTTGTAACGTCAAAAAGCTACCCCGAAATAGACATCGTTAAGATTTTATAGAGAAACAAATTTACTCAACACGGTAAAAACTACAAACATCATTTCAGTGTTTATCATATCACTTGAAAACGTGATAATGTATTCGAAACATCGTTGACTAGGTGAGTTTAGCTTCACGAATTTAAAGATATTTAATCAATATTACGGCATTCACGTAACACTGCCCATGCAGTGTAACCATCCTTCCATTCGTGTGATATGAAGCATTTACGCTACGTTGACTTTGACGTTTTCAATTTATTATTTATTTATTATTATTAATATATTCAATTGAATAATTTTTTTATTTGAAACATATGAAGAGACAGACAGACAATCGAAAGCACTTTTTCAAGATGTAGAATCATCAAATCAAATTAATCTTGTTATCTAAATATGTAACAAATGGCCAATTATTTACAAATTAAAAGAAAGTAATTGAAGTTTTAGGCATAAATTTTTCTGAAATTTTTCTGAAACTTATTAAGAGTACAAATAAGTAGACGCCGTTTAAGAAAAGACGGCCCCACCAGAAGGTTTCGTTGAATTTGTCGAATGTAAAATGTAAAATGTAGTATTGTAAGTTTGATTAGCTAATCACAACATAGTCTTCAAATATTAGTGACTCCGTGTCTCAGTACCACATAATTTTGTTCGTACAAAAATATCATGTTTTGTACCGAATAAACATCACTTGTGGGAAATTTTAGTTTTTCTGCTGAACTCCAAAGAAAGTGCCATCAAATCCTTACGAGCGATGAATTGTGGTTACAGAAAGATATTCAAGAAGCCATCACAAAGTTTAGACGATGTAGTCGATAAAGCATCCAACTTTGTATTCAACATGTGGCGATCCCATCTAGAGAAAAATGTAAACTGAGGAAACTACAAGAAAATTTGTGACGAACTTTTTGGAGTTGATTATGATAAATTCAACTTTAAATTTTTTATATTTTCTTGCCGAATTCTTTGTCATATCGCTTCATGTGTAGCATAAAATGTGCGATTCTGTCTTTGACAGACGCAGTAAAACGGACACTTTCGAGTAAAAAATCTCTAAGTGAGAAAAATGAAGAGAAATATTTGAACATGGAAGAGCTTTATTATGGACTTAAGATCGCTGGCTAATGGAAAATTGAATAAACAAGTTAGTATCATATTTGAATATCATGTCTATTACACGTTTCAAAAAATTTAAAACGAGTTTTCCACCTTTTTTCAAAATAGGACGCTGGAATTTTTTCATTTTTTTTGTTCGAAATTTTTACAGTGCCTTCAAAACGGCATTCCCTAGTAAAAAGCGAAGCAAATTTCTGATTAGCTAAATTAAGAAACCAAATGTTTGCCAATCTCAACGAATCCACCTCGGGTTCCTCATGGATATAAAATTAAAAATATTAGTGATTTTTCTTTTTTAGATAGAAATTTGATTCAGTTACAAGACGTGCCGCAAAACTCCTCAAATTGAAGATGCTTCGAAAGAATGGCTTCGGTGCTGCCATTTTGTAACGATTTTCAAAAATATTTTTTTTTATAAAATCCTTAAAGGTATGCTTAATAACCTCTTCCAATATTGTGAGAAACCATTATCGTTGCTTTCATTACAAAAAAAAAATAAATAAATTTAATTTTAACTTGGCGCTATTTTCTTATTTCTCATATGCTTTTTAAGGGCAATTATGTTTCATTGCACTTCATAGAAATATTTTACAACATTTTTTGCATTATAAACACATATATATATATGCACATAGTGACTCAACCATGTGCCCAAATCTATGATTTCTCAGTTGTTTTTAAAAGAAAACCCTATAGAATACAATGAATACATTCTTTGACTCTGCTTTCTAATATATATTGAATGCAAACAAATATAACGATTGCTAAAAAAAATATCCACTTTCATGTTTGTTTTCCATACAGACTTCTTAATCTTTTTCATGAAAAACAAATGCATAATAATAAATGCTAAAGAATGTGCAAAAAGTATCGCACAAGAGCAAAATAGTATCTACAGACAGAGCAAACAACAAACAGCAAACAGACTTACCTGTTGTAGCCAAATTTAATAATAATCCTATTAGTTTCATGCCGTTATCGGAAAGGTATTCGGTTAAGCAATGAATAGCTGGTTACGTGCAGGTCTAGTTATTAGGCGAAGGCTTAAAAAGTTTTTTAAAAATTTTAATATTTTATTTTATTCGGAAAAAAAAAACAAAGAAAGCCACTTTTACATGGAAATTTTACGTGTTCAGAAAGAAAAAAAAAAGAAAGAAAAACACAAGAAACAAGAAATCTATAAAAAAATTTAAATTAACTGAGATGACCCTTTAATTGTGTATGGCACACAGGGCGCTCTCATTTGAAATAGTACGTAATGATTTTCTTCTTCTTCTTTTTGACTTCACTTTGAATTAAATGAACTTAATTGACACTTGAACCAAATAAAACAATGAAGCGAACTGTTTTACTGCCTTTTCTCTCCTGCGCTTTTATTAATTCATTCCAAATCTCAAAAACTCAAAACATAAAAAAAAATCATTTTTCCATTCACAATTTCTTTTTTAAAATTTTTATTTTTATATTTTTCTTTTTTCTTTTTTTTTTTACATAATCACTGCATCCTTTACCCAAACTTCGCGGTCTAATTCACAAGTATAAATAAAATGTTTATCCTACACTTGGGGCGATTTCTCTCTAACCCTCTATTCATGTGTGATGTGCACTCTACTGCTGTTAATTAGGTTTCTTGTTGTTGTTGCTATCGACTTTTTATTTATTTCTCACTTAAAAGTCTTCTGCTAAAGTGGTTTCTTTTCTCTGTATTTTCATTTTATTTCATCATCAATAATGACGACAAAAACGTTCTTACTATGCTTCTCTGACTGTTCTTCGTTTTCTTATGTATTAATATAACACATACGTTAAAATTCTAAATGTTCTTTTGGGAATAATTTAAGTAATTTTCTACTTTTGTTTATTAACTATTCTGCACCAACATTAGCGCGCTACTGAGAGTAGAATATGTTGCGAAGATGTACTTCACTACATAGAAATTCATATTATTTTCATGAGTATTTCTTTATTCATAATGAGAGAGAGAGCAGATTTACAGTGTGCTCGGACTCTCACGTTTATTAAATTGTGATGTTTTATATGTGGTCGCATGTAACTGAGGCATACATTTAGTGATGAGCAACAAGTGTTTGTTGCTGAAACATTTATAGTCTTTACATTGTGAAAGTGGAAATCGATGGAGAAAGCTTGCAGGAGATAATATAACAGTATTTTATTCCCCTAATTCCTTCTCAGTTCCTTGTGGGGAATTTTCTCTATTCAATGTTTCATGAGAATGCCTTATAAAAAGCCCATAATGAAATCTTATTGCGTAGATGACCCATTTCAAGGCGTTCTATAAAATTCCAGGATACCTGGAATAGGTATTTGAGTCATCGAATATTTTCATATATTAATGTTTACGATGCATATGTTAGGCAATGAAGTCATTCCGCGCCATTAAAAGCGCGTTGACGGAAATTATCTTAAACGAAATCGTCGCTCAGCATTTCATTTATGCAACGCATCCATAGAAAGTTTGGATTTCAAGTCTTATTGGTACAAAAATGTTATTATTTCTATTACAATTTTATTATTTTTGAAAGAGCTATGATTTGGAAAATTTTAAATAATCCACGATCACAGACTATTTTGGATTTCTCATCGGATTTTGCAAATTAATATGGACTGTGTGTCTATTTCTTAGAAAAAAAAAAAAAGAATTAATATTCTATCAGGTTACCAGTTGGGTAAAGAACAAATTGATAACCTTTTCACTTATTGCATCCAACTCCACTTGTGATGCAAAGAACGTAGTAGACAGCCAGAACGACTTAAGACGGATAGGTCTTTATTTCGTATATTAGAATGGTTTGGTTCGTGGGTAACTGCTAATGAACATGGTGTGGATCGGACTACCTTTGCAACTTTTGTCTCATACAGTGTAAGCAACTAACAACAAAGTTCATTAAGAAAAACTGATCGCAAAACTTAGTTCAAAAATTCTTTTAAAGCCTCTTTCGTTTAGGGAAGGGAAGTACAATAAAATAAGACATAAGAATAGACCACTTGGTATGAGGGAAATATTTAAGAACTCACTTGTTTTCTTCTAGGATGCTATTTATTATTCGATACCCACTAAATTTCAAGTCCACAGGAATTGGACGTAACAAAAGAAAACATAATTAGAAAAAAAATCGACGATAATAATACATTTTAAATCGTTTGAAATTCTATCCACTTTCTTTAGAATATTGAGGGTTCCCCACTTTTCCACATTAAAGACATATCACAATTAAAATTTAAACAAAAATCTGCAATTCATCTAAGCATCAAATATTACTGTGCGGATCATGCTAAGCCAACATAAGAGGTAGGACTGCGATAGCCCGTGAGAAGACGAACAAATTTACATACGACAAACTGGGTCCGATATGAAAGATATCTTGGAACCGCTTTCGCTATCTTAAGTTACAGGTTATTGAACAATACACGATTCGACCCTAAGTGACCAAGGTAAGGGCAGCGGGAACCATGAGGCGACATAAGTCTGCCTCCAAGTGCTAAAAGCGGATGTAGCGGCGTTGCCACTTAAAGTGCTAAAAACGGACGTAGCGGCGTTGCCACTTAAAGTGCTAAAAGCGGACGTAGTAGCGTTGCCACTTAAAGAGACTGAAGCGGAAAAACTAATTAGATAAGAAGAATGCGTCAATCCAGCAGATTAAAGTAACGGTTGTGTCATCGGCATAGCCAGCTCTTCTGCGTACCGCTAAGTAACATAAAAATCTTTATTGATTTTCTAAGATGTAAAATGCAACGCAGATATTCATGACAGGTAAACAAAGGGTAACAAGAATTTCGCCTAGCGACCCTTTCCCAAACCCAGAAATGTTAACAAAAGAATCTTCATCCACCGTAAAATGGCAACTTCTTGCAAAGCATTTTTGGACTCGTCAGGGACTTCTTACAAAAAAAATGTTCAGAAACAAAATTATCAGAAAGTTATACATATAAGCATGAAATCAGAAGTAGCATGAGATCAGAAGTAGCATGAAATCAGAAGTAGCATGAGATCAGAAGTAGCATGAGATCAGAAGTAGCATAAGTCATGAGAAGAATATCCGCCATGTGCAGAGAAACACTGAAAGATTGGTACCTACGGTATCTACAAAACGAATGCGATGTGTTTGAACGGATTCAGAATTTCAATTATGATTGTTAAACCGATGCCCATTTGAATCAAAACTCTTTTCCAATGGATTGTGATAACATCCTTTTCGCGACAAAATCTTTTCAAATTCGACAATATTTGGTATATTTCGCTTGAAGTTCAAACCTGTAAATTGTAGTAAAATTTCTGTTCATTCATACCGATTTCCTTAATTTTTTGATGAAGAAATTTCTTGTTCTATAGTCAATTTCTTTTAGTTTTCCAATATTTAATTGAAATTATTTTTACTGCAAAAGAATTATAATTCTAAAGATTTTATTGTTGAAAAACGAACTTAAATAAAAAACACAAAAATTTAAAAAAAAGGGTTTGCGTAACAAATAACTCTAACTTTAATCAAATATTAATATCATAAGAGATATTCCATTTATTGAGTGAGCTTAGAGAGCTTTTTAAGTTTTAGAAAACTTTTGCGAAGAATATATGACAGTTTTCTTTTTACCCCTTTCTTAGCTATAATGAAAATGTTATAACAAAGAATTTATAAAATTTTCTTTCATTCCACTTTTTGCCAAAAGAGGGTACTGGGTTTGATAATAAAGGGAATTTTTATGAAATTATAAAATTTTGTATTAAAAAAACACTTTGCATTGAAAAGCAAAACATTCTGAAAAATATAGATTAGCTGGCAAAAGTAATGAAGAAATATAAGTTTAGGCGGCAATATTTTTTATTAGCAAAGACATTTCCTATGAAAAAATATTTTTACATATAAATCATAACAAAATTTATTATTAATATTTTATTTTTAAAAAATTTTTTTGTTATTAATTTTTTGCTTATTGTGCGATTAAAACAAACACGTATTACGTTCCGCTGATTTCTAAAAGCTAAATTAGGTATAACATACCCAAATACAAAATAGAGAATACATGTTTGTTTACATCCAGCTGATCACACATTTAAAGGAATATTTGTAGAGGGACACTCTTAAGTGTTATGTTGGAGACGCTTAAATGCTATGTGTGAAGATGATGACCTACATGTGGAAGCTAATTTTGAACGTTGGAATGCTGATTTTCATAAATGGCGTTACTGTTCCGAAAAATATCGACGTTAGGCTGGACGTTAGGACGTTAGGATTGGAAAAGCAAATTTTATCCCAATGCGGGAAAAGTTCTTTACAACCCATCGATTAACATGATAATATAGAGACCGCATCCTTTTTTTCCGTATCATTACATATCGTGTGATGAAGATCGTGATAGAATTACAGATGATTGTCGGTCGGTCTGGCACACCTTTAACTGTAGAGAATACCTCGCTGGAAACTTGACGATGAATAATAGAGTTTAATCTTAAGAGTGCGAAAGAGCTAATAGAAACGCCGCCATCTTGTAATTATAATCCGGTCAAAGAGTGCAAGAGATTTTTAAGGAGAATACGTAGAGCTTTCCAGCAAAAATCGGAAGAACATTTGGAGGACTTTGACAAAAGCGAAGCCTCTGCATATATTGGAACTGCTAAGGTCGTCAGCACTTCATCTTGTTTCAGTTATACTGCCGAATCATTAATCGCCGACAGAGAGGAGCAATTGGAAACGACAAGAGAATACAACAACATCTTGTGGGGCCTTTGTAAGAGCTTTGTTAATAAATTGTAGCTATAGAAACCCCCTTAAATATGATGCTAATCGAGATTACATAAATTTTGTGGGGTCTCCGAAGTTTTGGGAATTTTGGAATTGATAAAATGAAATATACCCTTCACCTTGGGTGATGGGTATAAAAAATAAATAAAGAGTCCATCTAAAAAAGAGGTTTGTGCCGAATGAATTATGTAAAGTTTTCCAGACCCCGAAATTTTATCAGCATATATATCAACTGCTGTCCAGTACAATTATCTGCAATTAAAATGTAGCTTTTGTCGCTTTCGTTATTAAAATTTAAACATTCCAAAGATATAAATACTTCGATTAAAGCTATCGCCTTTTTTTCTAATAAAAAAAATACCAAATGGTTAGTGTACGCCCTTTAAAAAAGTTGAATATTTTATTCCCATTATATTCTACAGATACTCTGAACAGGTCCTAAGGATTAAATAATGAGCGTTTCAAAGTTGTCTTCAACCATTTAGTAAAATTTACATTTATTTCAATACATTCAATATAAAGGAAGAAAAATATTAACTTTTGAAATTATTTCTTTGTTCATAATGAATACTTAATAAAAGGCAAAATATGTAACAAAAAATATCACAAAAACATGATGTAACCTAAGCAAAGTCTAACTTAATGCTAAGCAAAAAATTGACAAAGGAAAATAGTTTGAAAAATAAAAATTTATTTTTTCTTTTTATATTCTTCGGTAAAACCATAAGTACTGGCCTCTGAAATGAGAATTCATAAATTTGATTTTTCAACTAATGGTTGAGCTAAACGAAAGCACTTACTTTCATAGTCCGCTTCATACCAATGAAATAATTCATATGTTTGGGAACCATGCGGTAATTCCCAAGTAGCGGTGCCTCCATATTTAGCCGGCAAACAGGACTTTTCTATATGTTTGTGAAGTGTTTTGAAATCCTTGCCATGAAAGTGAAGCTACAATTAGTTTTAATAATTAGAATATCTGAAGTTTAGAATTTGATTTGTGTTGTACCCGTTTCCTTAATTTCTCTTTAATGAAAGGTTTGAAGATATTAAATAAGATATTAAATATATATGAGTTATTAACGATATGAACTGCTTTTAAACGTAAGCAAATGCATTCCTGTATGTAATCTAAAAGCATTGCAGCAAACGAAGGTGTAAACTGCATGATCTGACTCATCGATAAATCATCCATATCGATAATGACGACAGCACCGCAAATTTGCGATAAAGGCTCAACCATAGCACCCCAAACCATTACTTGTACACCACGGAATAAATCATTCAAAGGAACTTGAGAAGGTTTCCATTTTTCTGGTAAATAAAAAAATGTTTTTTTTTTAAATTGAAATCTAATTAACCAATTTCCTTACTTCCTGCATCTATTACTACTATTCTACGTCCAAGTTGATCACGAACGGGCAAGAGTTGTAAGACATCAGCGTCAAAGACATGCTTCAATTTACTTGGCAAGAGATCTTTACAAGCGTCGGGATATTTTACTTTCATATTAAAAAAATTTTTTATCTAAAAAGAAGAAAAAAAATTCTATTTAAAAAAAAAAATGAGCTAAAACTATAACTTTTTTTATTCGTTTAATCGTCTGGGAACGGAAACTGTAAGGATCGACTGTTTGTTTCATTTCTCTCATTTGTTACGAGAAAAATACGATATTTACACGCGTTGCGCCCCTAATGAAAAATTCCAACGTGTGCTATTTTTTTCCAAGAAAGCGTGTTCATTTTTGAGAAGTTCATATAATATAAAGTACGGTGAACAAAACTGAAAGAATTGACATATATATTCCTAGCGAAGTTCTTATAATAAATACTAAGCGCGATGAACTGCATATGAGAATACAATGCCAAGAGAATCTTTAATATAATTTTTGCAAACATTCCAGAAAAATAGCTGAACCGCCATACTTTGCTAAGCAAGTAGATTATTGTAACTCACTCGGCCATCCTGCAAGCATCTTAATCCATTATACCTTTTAAGTGTAGTTTGTTGGATTTTAGATATTAAAAAGGTGAAAGTCTGTTCAGTTTAAAGAAACAAATCAGTTTGAAGATGTTTACACCAAATTTGAACGGATTGGCCATCGCAGTTCAAGAATTCGTCGCTGCAATATTTATTGCCTCTCGTTGAAATTTTGGCTTTGTGTCATCTTTGCCAAATAAGAGAGAACTCACAGTTTGTTTTACCTCAGAACTTTCATTACATATTTATGCTTCTACTACCAGCAGTCCGAATTGCGGACATATCTACCTTTCTCTCCCCCCCTCTCCCCCCCCCCCCCCTCTCTCTCTGTCCCTCTCCCTTTCTCCCCCTCTCTACCCACTCTCTTTCTCACTCTCCGTCTCACTCTCTCTCTCCTCCCCACTCTCTTTCCTTCTCTCCCTCTCCTTTTCTACCTCTCTCTCCATCTCTCTCCCTTTCTCTCTCTGCCCCAAACTAGCTGAACTCATTGGTTTATGCGAGCATAGCGGATTGGCAAGTACGTTTTGAGAGGATTTTCTCGCAAGACACATATCGCCTGCGCTGCCAAGGCGCTTCCGCTAATAACCATTGACATCTCAATGCTCCCAATTAACTTACTTGTAAAGAAAGAAAAAAAGTTGAACTTCACTTGCAACTTACGGCTGGTTCAGAGAGAATCTGGTTTAACTGAAATTGTAGCATGAGCAAATCAGAGGGTCAGCCAATCGTTATTGCTGGTCGTTATTACTGACGACAGGATATTACTTAAAGTTGTTAGAAATTTTTATCTTTTACACCGTTTTTGATATAGGATATTATAAATTATTGCGGATTTATGTAACACCGAGAAAGACTTGGGCTAGTATGAGACTTTTTTTTTCTTGATTTAAGCACAAGCTATATTGAAAATGGATTTAATCGGGTTCTTTTTACGACTACTCCCCATATACCGCTACATTTCAAAAGCGTCTTTATATAAAATAATCAACTATAAAATATGAGTTAATTTCCGGTGCTGTTACGAACCCTTTTAATGGAACTTTCTGGATAATAATGTGCGGGCCTTAAATAAATTTTCAAGGAAACCTCATCTCTAGGTACTATTAGGCATTTCTCTTCTGTAATATAAATGAAAAATTTCTTAATAATATTTTTACTTTTTTCTTTCTTTTAAAATATTACAAATAATCACATACCGTTTAGCAATTGATTAAGTTTTTCGAAAGATTCCTTCATTACATCCGGAGTTTCTCTTAGTTCTTTGCGTGCTATTTCTAAAGCCCAATCTGGCGCCTCTTGTCTATCCATACATAGTCTGGTTGTTCCCACATCAATGTATGGAAAATTTTCTTCATCATAGCTTAGCTTGCCTGGTTGAACCATTTTGTATAAATATTTTCTTTCTTATTAGTTTAGTAAGCAGCAACAATCTTTAAGAAAAAAAAAAACAAAATTTTTACAAATTCTAATAACTAATAAATAATTCGTAATTAATTGGCTTTAATAGAGTGTGCCACGTACATATCACAGTTTATACATACAGCTCGCATATCTTACATGCTTTATATGAACCTTGTGTTATGACTTAGAAGTGTCAATAGAAAAAGTTTTTTCTTAATTTTTCAACAGAAGTTAAAGTAAAATGTTTCGAATAATATCGACCTTGAACACATGAGTGTGTGTGAATAATAATATGCAAGAAAAGGGTCTATGTTGCAAACATTGGCCAAAAAAGCAAATACTGGCATTTTTCCACTTACTTATTGCTACGTCCTAGACCTTGCACCAAAAGATTTTCTCTATCAAATTTTTGACAAAAATATTTTCAAAAGAAAGCTGAACAAATCATAGTCTTTTACGTTCCATACAAGAAAAAAATGAAAGCTGTCCTTGAAGGTTTTACTTCAATTCATATTAATAAACTTATCAACCTCAACTTATCAACCAGCCTATCTAACAATATTATTACACGTACACGTTTAAGTAGCACTCATCTCTTACTTATGTTCCAATGAACTTATTACAATAGCTGACATACTTTTAGTTATAAGGATACACGAAAATCCTTATTGGTTTTTTATTACTCAAAATTTTGTGCACTCAACCGGACTACTTGAGACCTGCGCAGTGATTACAAAGTAATACCACGACACAGACTATTTGTATTTAACTTGGCCCGACACTTTTGACATCCAACAATTTTTGCCTTATTTTGTATATACTTCTTCGTTAGCCCGGCAAAACAAGTTAAATTTCTCCTGGACAAATCGGATTGGATTAATTACACTAATTAATAATTACTCTAATTAATAATAATTAATACAAGGCCCTTCAATGGTAAGTACAACCATGACGCCGCCATTATGAATAAATCCATCCGGATGGCTGCTCAACTATTTCCACTCCAATCCAATGAGAGATCGAAAGGAGTAAGACTTCCTTGGTGGAACAATACGCTTTCATTCTTGAAGAAAAACAAAATGGATCTATTGACATGGCTTTAAAAGATGTCCCGATCGTAATCATTGGTTATTATACAAAAAAGCCAACACCCAATTTAGGAGAGATTTCATATTCGAATGAAATTTCTGTCATTTGCACTCACAACGGAACTTTTTACTGAAGCATGTGAGATCACCAATCATTTTGGAAAATTTTGGTACAATTACTCCTCCGATTGTAACTTTTCTAATGTGTTCATCGAAAATAAAAAAAAAATCCAATTTCCAATTCAAACGCTGATCCTATTGATAGGCGTGCTGGTTCTCTGAAAAATCATATATCAATCTTAAGACTTTAAAGCCACATCTCCAAATCTAAAGGGAGGACAAAGTCAAGTCAAAAGAAATTACTAAACCTTTATAGCACCATAATTTTTACTGGTCGTATTCCCAACATGTAAAAGCTTGTAACAGTTGTTCAAGTACCAAAAACAGAAAATGTTTCCAATTGGAAAAAGTGGTGGCATTTAGATTATCTTGGTTTCTTAAATCCAAGAAAATGATCACAAAACAACAAATAGGTTTTAAACGTAGTAGAGACTGTATCGACGCTCTTCTGCACATCGACCATTTTACAACCAAAACAATTTCTCAGCGAAATCATGTCACGATATTCTCAATTGATTTTGAAAAAGCTTTTGATAGATTGTGCCTTCATATGCCATGAAATCGTGGAAGCTTAGACCTAAGTTTTTCAATTACATCAAATCTTTTATGTCGCTTAAGCGACTTAAAGACAGAGTTAACAATCATCTCTCTGAATCTTTCTCTATAATAAGTGGTATTGCACAAGAATCACCTCTCTTCGTCACACTTTTTCAGGCTGCTTTCAATGAACTAAGTAAAACTCTTTGTCGAATCTCCAAAATTAAACATTGTCTCTACGCTGATGATTTATACATGTTAACAAAAGAAAAAGATAACACGAGAATAGTAGAACCTGGGCCAAATCTTCAGGCGCGAAAATTTCCAATCAAAAATCAAAAAAGATGCACATTCGTAGAAAGCATCTATCTATGTGATGAAGAAAAATTTATCCACCTTAAAAATTTATTTTTACAGAGCGTAGAGACTCTCAACATTCTTGGTCCCACATTCTCTAACAAGTTCCGTTCGAAACCATTGTCTCCAGTTGAAGAATTCAATTTTAAAAAGGGTGAACTTTCTGCAATACATAGCATTGAAAAGTCATGCGCATGTTAACACCGTTGCTTACATTAGCAAAATGCTTTTTCTTAGCAAGATCGACTACGATCTGATAATTTATGGCAATAACTGTAAATCTAATTTAAACATCCTAAAACCGGTCTATCATCAAACTATTAGAGCCAGTATCTATGCTTTTCGAACGATAAAAGTGTTTTAGCAAAAACCGGTCGTTAAGAGGTTCAAAAATCTATTGCTGCTAAGAAAATCAAAAGAACACCATCTGCGATCCACTACTAGTACTATATATTGTAAACGATTTCAAAATTTCTGTAAAAAATTCCCGTTATTTTAGATTCAAACATCTATGGATTTTAAAAGACTACTCCTATGATATTTCTCTTTAGGTACAAAAAAGTGCTCACTCCAAACTGCATCTTCTACAAAATTGCATACTTCACGAAAGTACCTCGATATGTACAGCTGAAGCCAGAGCTATTCTCTATAATAATATATAGATATTATTATTATTATGGGTTTTCTAGAAAGTAAGAACCCGATGCCGATCTTAAGTCTTATTATGGAATATATGTTGTCGACTTCTTACTTCAGCAGTTTCTAAATGAAAGGAACAATTTCAATTATTTGTAATGAGTTCGCATGAATAAATTCAATGCCGTGCAGTGAGATCATATATTAATCGATTTAAGCTCGTCTGTCTGCCTGTCGTAGTTTGCTAAATTGAAGTGACTGAAAGACGAATCGAATGGACCGAAATGACCGAATACACATGACAACAAATAAGAAGCTTCGACAGAAAACAATTAATTTTTCAATAACGTTCGCTATCGTCTTGAGCCCCTTCTGTGTAAGATATGCTTTTTATGTAAATTTTTGGTATAATTATCCCAAAAATAACTGAGCAATTGTATTAGCAAATTGATGTAGAGTATTTAATAATCGGCCTTGTCCGAATATTATGCTTCTACTTATTTAATACCTGGCAACACATTTCTCTAACTTTATTTAAGTTTTTTTCAACCGCCTGTCGATTCTTTTTCACGGCGAAGAAAAATACATTAGATGCTGCTAAATTAAGTGGTAATTTTAGTAAGAATACAAACTGCAACTACACAAGCGTAGGGTATCCTACGTTTATTATACTCTACACTCTTATATTGAATATTTATCATACAAGTAAGGGATGATACGTGCATATGTGTACACATATTTGGTTTGATTCATAAGCAAAGGCCACCAGCGGCACAAAGTTATTCCAACATACATGGAAAAATCTTTCAGATTAAAGAAAAACCATTAAAATAACTAAATATTGTCATTTGGGTCTTGAAATTAAAGTGAAGCGACAGATTTGTAAATAGAATTATATATTTTTTACTTTTAACTTTGTCTACATTGCTCATTCCGAGACAGCTAAGAAAATGTGAAGAGCTTTAACGAATTGCTATGAAAATAAATATGATCATGAACATGTTACTTCAAGAAGCGAAGTTCCCACCGAATATGAGAAAGAAAGAAACGGTTTTTTAAAGCAGTTATTCATCAAGAAGAAAGTAACACAAATCAAGCGCCACTCCTACAAAAAAGTAAACATTTTGTCAAAAATTGTCCGAAAAGATGCAACAAGAAAACTCTAAAAAACGAACAGACACAAGGTGGGGAACCAAATTTCCTTCTTTTTTTTCAGCGATTAACTTCGCCTCTACACATTGTGAGAATTCTACGAAAACTCCACGAAAGAAGAGCGACAATCCGGTGCGAGCAAGCATATCACAGAAATGTGATCCATAATAAAATTAAAGTCTTCAATAAACAAGGAAATCTTCCGCAAACAAGGACGCAATTGTAGAAAACGGTTATAACAATATTTCAAAATTATATTCAAGTTTAACAACTACTTGTTGATCAAGCAGTTTTTTAGGTCAATCCAAAATTTTGAAGTCTACTTTCTATTCTACATGTATTTAAAAGCCATCCATATCTCAGTTTAACCTTCAATCTGAACTAAACCTTGCCTTAAATAATACATATGTTTATATGTGTATAGCACAGCAAAGCACTCACATCAACTTTTCCATTTATTACCAAGTAAATGAAACTCAATGTGATTTTACTTTTATTTTTTGTTTTTTGTTTTTTTTTTTTCAATGTGACTTAAAGAAAAAAATATACAAACAACATCAATTTTTGGCTTCAAAAGCGGTTTCTTTTACACTTCTCTTCTTTCATTTTCTTGCCCATAAAATATTTATAAACAGTAATGTCAAGGTTTAATAAACAGATTTCGAAAAACCGAATAATATTATTGTTTCGTACGTATACACGTAGTATTGAGATTTACTCAGACGCTTGTGCGCATGTATTTTTCGTATTCACTTAAAAACGGACCATAGTTGTTTAAAAACAAAGACCGAACTTTTAAGCACTCTAATCAATTTATCTATTATTAATCAACAAGGGATTTTGGTTCAATATAAGCCTGGTGAACTATGTTCGTATTATCTTTTTAGTCTAAAGAAATGCATCACAGAGAAAGTCTTCCTTATATGAAAGGATTTTGAATTTTTACATAACATCCTTTTTAATAATACTTAATAAAACAGTCGGCATTGCTTGACTTACATCAACTCTCCTGACTCAACTATTAACCTAAAATTTATCGCTTTCTTACCGAGGAAGTACTTACTTTTTGCTTCATAGTTTTTTTAGATGACTCCATGCCATGTATATAAGCTTTGTAAGATGAAATGTTACAAAAATGCTTCGTTACCTATAAGTCTAGCCGTTGAGCTACAACATGTCAATTTACGAAATTTTATCAAAATGTCTCGAAAATTGCGATCTATAAATTGAACATAAAATTAAGACACAGACAGATAGGCAAAGAGCCAAACTTAAATCGCTTTCGATTTTCATGTAAACACACTACAATATAAAAGGTCTATCTGAAATCATTCTGGACGTTGCATATACACAACACAATCCTAAATCGTTCTCTAAAGTGATGTAGAGGAAAAAAAATCAATTTTTCAGACCCAACCAATATTAACAAATACTTTCTTATAAAAAAAAAAAAGTGAATGAAAAATCGTACACAAACGTACGCTAATAGTTATGTTAATACACGATAATTTGTATGATAAGCAAACTATTTCTATATCCACTACTGATGAATGAAGAAATATTAACTTTGTCATTCCGTTAGTTAGTATTATCTGCATAAAGAATATTTAGCTATATATATACGATAAGCAAAGCATGAGCTGAGCATGCCGTTTAAGGGATAACACAAGTGTAATTTTTCTTTAAAAAAATTGTCTGCGGTAACCATTTCTTCGATCGCAAATATTGAGGAATTTTTCATCTTTTTTTTTTTTAAACAAAAATGGTGGATATAAGAAACTTGCAAAAGCCAAATATTAGTTTGGGGAAAAAGAAATCCATTATTTTCCTATTCGAAATGTTAAATAAAGTCCTGAAGCTCATATAAGATTGGATGGATTTCTTTTTCCCCAAGCTAATATAATTTTCTTAATCGTTTTTCTTATTTCGATTTATTCAAATTGTAAATCGCGTAATCCTATTTTTAATAGATGCAACAAAAGAGGCACTTTCGAGTCAAAAATCGTCAAGGAAAGAGCACGAGGAGGAATACTTGAAATTCGTAGGACAAACTAATAGAAAAAAATTTATCATAACGGAACATAATGCCTAATATTAGGTTGGGGAAAAGGTAATCCATCCAATCTTATAAGAACTTCAGGACTTTATTTAACATTTCGAATTGGAAAATAATGGATTACCTTTTCCCCAAACTAATATATATCACAACTTTAAACCCTTTTTCCCGAAACAAGTTTTTTTTTTTAAATCGGCACACAGCGCAACTGCAATGATTTTAATTTTTATTCTTATGATCAGTCAGAAATGGGTTTTTCGTAACTTGTAAGACTACAGGTACTACATTGATTAAGAAATTGCATGGACGAGTAGAGAAATTCAATTAAATACTAAATCAAAAAATTATTTCCGAATGTTACAAACAAACTAACAAAATTAACATCCAAGCAAGGTGTACAAAATTTAATTGTCAAAGAAAAAATCACTTCAATTTACATAAAAGCAAGTCACCTCAATTCATTCTGGTTTTTCTGCACCTTTTCTAGCAATTATTTAAAACTTCGAAACGATAGATTTTTTTTTTTATTATCTCTGTATAAGCAGAACATAAATAACGGTAGACTTTGTATTATGTTCATAGGAATTACTTGGAAGGAAATTATACAAACATTTTTATAATAAGATAATAAAATAAATCAAATGTTCACAGTTAACTGATAATAACGCTGAGATTTCAATACAAAAAAAAAGTAAGAAAACTATATTCGTCTTTACCGAATCTTTTATCCCTTATTCTTAAGCCCTTATCTTGAAACAAAGTAAAATAAAATTAATTTTTATAGATGGGTGTAGCAGATTTTTTATTAAATTCTTATTGTAGAGCCGTGTAAACCGGGGTGTTTGCAACATATTTTACACTGCAGGCGTGGCGCGTAACCGATTTGGTCCCTTTTCACTACGAACGTATATGAAAGAACGTTTAATTTGATCCAGATATCCGGGAAAATCGTTATCGGCGACGTTACACAGGTAAGCAGACCAATAGATGGACAGACGGATGGACGGTTACGTATAGGTGGAGTCCGAATATATACATTTTATGGAGATTTTGAAGCTTCTTTCTTAACGTAATAAACGTCTGCACAAAACAATTAATTCGAACACTCTATTATATCATGAGGGCGTGATCGATCCTTTCCATCTATGCGCCGATACTAGAGCTCGAAAAATGTGGAAATTTTTATAGAACTGTCTGCTATGGTTCATGAGTAGTAAGCGAAATAAAAATCAATTTTTTGTTCTCTTCAAAGCAGAGATGTTTCCAGATTACGTTGTGCTAAGGGGCTATGTGTCCTTTCACCGATTTGGCATCTTTTCAATATCAGCCTGTGTGCAAGAACTTTCATTGTTTTTGCTAATTTTGAAGCCGATATCCCCATTTTTACGGTAAAGAGAATTTTTACTACAAATATTACACAGAAGGACAGTTGAACGGAAGGAGAGACGGACAGATAGACATGCTTCAATCAATTCTAAACTTGACGCTGCCCTAGAATGTATATACTTTGTAGGGTTTCCGAAGTTTCCCTTCTGGGCATTACAAACAAAATGATAAAGTGAATTTACCCCTCGATGGTGGATACAAAAATAAAATCTAGGAAAACATTGCAATTATATTAAATATTTGTTTACAACAGCTTTCAATTAGAGGTCATTTAACTAACGTTTATCTAGAATGGATGCTTGAAAATAAATGATCAAAACCGGTACAAAGATTAATCATTAAAAAAAATTTCCTTTTGTCTACTTTACTATACCTCGTTTAAGGTAAACCACTTCAATGACCTTAGCCTCCATTGCATTATATAATGTTTAGATGTATTTTATGATATTTTTGCTTGTAGCAAGTGGTCCAATAACGGCAGTTAGTTGTTCTTTACAAGTAAATTATTGCATAATTTTTGTGTTTATTTTCATTTTGAGTTATTTGATTTTAATCTTCACAGAAATCATTTTAAGATTTATCTACTTTTGCAATAAACAAAAAAAAATTATTCGCTCACAGTCTACGGAACAAAATACTTTTTTTATATAAGTATCTCTGCAGATAAAATGTCTACATATCGTATTAGTTCGTATTGTAACACAGGACTCATGTAGTCAGGAAACTTCTCATTGTGAAACCGAAATGTTTGTGAGGAAAACATCACTATAACCAAGTAAATGTGGACAAATGTTATATGTGTCAGATTTTCCATAAAAATTTTTGAATGAATTCAAATTTCGTACGTGAAGGTCTAGATTTTCCACAAACGTCCTTCGAAGCGATGACTTGTTGCCAAAGCCAAGTAGAAACATACCCGATGTCTAAGTGATTCGAATCTGATGTTGTTGTGGCATCTGAAGCCAGGGCTACTTTATTCCCATATTGGTCAAACGCTCATTATCCTGTGCTAATGGTTGCCATTCTTGCAGATTTCGATTGTTTCCTCCCACAGTAAAAGGTAACATTGAACGAATAGACAGTTAGGAAGTATAGGGAATCTATGAGATTCCCATAGTAGTATAGAAGCTTACGAACTAGAGAAGTTTACGAGAAAAGAAATGGTTGCTAGATAAGAAAGCACGCATAGCGGCCGATATCTTTTTCAAGGTCATTGGAAAATTTTCTGAATAGAAACCCCGTAATGCCAGCAGTGCTAGATAAAATTTATTTTGAAAACGATACTTTGAGGAGATACAAAGCGCCTGACTGTAAATTTACAGTGCAGCTCCTTTTAAAGAAAGGCCGAAGAGCTCCATTTAAAGAAAGGCCGAAAAGCTCGGAAGACTACACGTGGGCAAAAGGAACGAAGCGAATTAATAGCAACCACTGATGGCGATGGAATCATTGAGCGCTGTGGAATCAAACCTTACTTCGGGCGAGTATCGACGTGTAACTTCAGCGAGAAATGAGGTTGAGAGCGATTTGAACGAGAGAAACGACTTACACCAGAGAACTAAAAGTTTTGGAACGAGTTTTTGGAGTTATGACGAATTTAGGTAGAGAATCGTACATTTTCTTGCTTTTTTTTGTCATTTCTGTTCACATAAAGAGTAAACATGGGAATTCTTCCTTAAAAGACGCAACAAAAGTACAGTCTCTTTAAACAGCTTTCTCTGGAGGAATACTTAGGATTTTTTACGATAAGTTACTTTCAAAATTTGTATTACTATTTTTTGTTTGTTTTTAAATTTCACTTTACAGCAACGTAAGCGCAGGCCGCAAAGCTCACTTAATTGAAGATACTTCAAGATAATAGAAGCTACCACAGCAGTGTGGTAATTTTTTATTATTTTCGTAAAATTATTTTTTTTCTAGTACTCTAGTACTAGGTATGCATAATAATCTTCTCGAATATTATTACTCTATTACCTCTTTCCTTCCATTCGTCAAGATCGTGAAGAAATCACTTTTATTAGGTCAATTAGGTGACCTAAATGGCAACAAATAAAAATATATTTTTCCAAAAGTTTTCAAACTATTGTGGGTGATTAACTTATATATTATATACTCTTCTATAGCATTTGGTTTTTTAAAATATTAATATTTATTAATAATATTTTAATAACGAGCTACTGAGTTTTGCAAACATTCCACTTTACTTTGCAATGACACATCCTACGAGTTTACTTTATTTATATAAAAATGAGATACGATATATATGGCATAATATCAGAGAAGACTTACGCAAGACTATCTATCTATCTGTACTTTTTAAAACCTCGTTCACGAATTCAATTATCAGACAACATCATATAATATAAAACTTATGAAAGTATTTAATATTAATTTTGTAATAATTGTAGCTTTTTTTATAATAATTGATTCAAATGGATTCAAATTGTTACGTACGAGAATATATATTTATATATATTTGTGAAAAAAACTAAAAAAAAAAACATTTCCAGCAACTTTGTAACCAATTAAATGCAAGATATAATAAGATTGGCAAGTGGTGATTGAAATACGGCGCATATAAAAAATATCTCCTGATATATCAAATTATTAATAGAAATTAGCGAAGTTAAAATCCTAAGAAAATTAACCCTTAATTAGCGAAAGAACAATAATCGTCCGAAATAACTTCAATTAATGAAAAAATAAATTTTAAATTTTATTAAAACGAAAATTCTAAAATGAAACGATTGTCTGCTAGTAAAAAAGGTCCTTCAAATGACGGAAAAATTTAGAAAAAAATTGAAAAGATTTTGTGTTTATTTGAATTACTAACCAAGAGTTCAACCTACCCTGGCTAAATAAGTTCCCGAAAAATATTTAGAAAAACTGCATGGAAGACTAAGTCAGGAGAAACAAGAAGAAATAAGAAGGAATAAACAAATTACTGGAAGCAAATTAGAAGACTGGCCAAAACATAGGCACAGCTAATCTAAGAACCCACATTTTGAAGAATCAGATAAAAATTTGCTAAAACATATGCCTAAAAAGCTCACGGAGAAAGAACTTAGAAGATAGACCAATTAATTTTGGTAAAAGAAAAGCAATTAGCAATAAGTTGTAAAAAAAGGTAGAGAGCTAGACTACAGATTGATCAAGTTAATCTAAACAAATATTGAAAACTTATCAAGAAAACTGGAATCAACCTTGGACAGAACACTTTTTGGGATAATTAAGAAAAAGAAACCAGAACACTTAAGGAAAACGAAGGCAAAAAGCAAAGTTTTCGAGAGACTCACCAAAAGCTGGCTTAGACACGGGTTAGAGGATTAGAAAATCAAATCAAAACAAAGTAAATAAAAGGCGACTTAGGAAAATAAACAGTTAGTAACTAGGTACTAAGCAAAGCTTAGAAGCTTCAGTTAGGAAATCTAACAAAAAGGCTGGCTATCCAGCTAAACGAATTTGTAACGCATTGACTTAATCAGAAGACACAGCAATTGGTTTCTTTTAAATCGCTAAACGAGTTCAAATTGAATGATTCCAATTCAACTCAATTACTGTTGAAGCAGACAATCAGTTTTTCTAGAACTTCTTATTGTCGTCAACACTTTTAGAAGATTTCGGCAATATTCATGCCCTGAAACCCAATTGAAACCCAAAACTCCAAATAATTTTACATAATTCTCACACACAATTTGAACTTATTACAATATCTCACGAAAATATGAAAAACTATTACGTAGTCAGATGAGTATTCATTCATTTCTCTCATATCATTTATACAAACATTTCCGGAGGCTTGGTAATCATCACTCACTCAATTTGATGAGCGTTTATAAGACGATGTATGTTTGTATAACAATTAAAAAATTAAAATTCCATAAAATTAAATATTTATAAGAGTAAAATAATTTTATCATATAAATGCAATGTTGGCGAACACTGATGTACACTTCTTATGCATCAAGCTACTACGCAAACTTATTACCACATTTAAGTCAAACAAGTGTGTTTTGGTATTCTTGTATATAAACGAAAGTGCATTGATATGCAACGAAAAATCAAGTTTGATTTTTATAGCTACAACTGTGAAAAATAGATTAAGTCTATCTTTTGGTTTGTAACACAAACAAATCTAATTGAGGAATTTCATAGATTCTGGCACTATGACTTTCATTATGATTCATCTGATATTCCTTTGTCTACGTGATTGGTTTTTCAAATGATAACGATACACAAACCATACTAAGATCATATAGTTAAGACCTTATATAACTTTGGCTAGAAGCTAGAATTAATTCAAACATTTATTAATAAATTAATATGAGGTTTTAAATATTTATCAGCTCCTTCTCGTATATAAAGATTAATTAATAATACGATACAGCTTTAGTTGTATATCTCTATGAAATTAATGTGAATGGTTTCTAAAATTCATTTGAACTACTATGTTGTCATTCCACTTATTTATTTATATTTTTTTTTTTTTTTTTTTTTTTTTTTAAGAAAAATAATTATGCGGAAGCTTTGCAATCTTTTTATTAGCCAAAGAGTTGTTTACTGTTGTTTACCTGATACCAGTGTTGTAATTTATGCTTCTGCTATTGTTTTAAGTCTAAATTATTTCTTCTTCTTCTTCTTTTTCTTCTATTTTTTTTTCTTTTGTTTTAATACGCAAAAGCCTACTTTTAGATAAAAAAAAGTTCGTAAGCCGCGTTATAATTGTTAGACTGACCGCTTCGATAAATGCGAATAAACTGATCGTACGTTCAGTTAAACCTTAACTATTGTGGATATAAAACTCAAAACACATCATTCAATGTATTACGATAAATTTTAGAGTAGAAATGAAATTAATTAATTTCATTCGAAGAGAAAAAAAAAACCTACTCAAGATGATTTTTATTTATTTAAATCAAAAATTAATTTAAAACACATAATTCTATGAAATGAAAACTGATTCAATTTTTATATAAAAAAAAAAACTTGCATTTCGTATACCATTCCTTATACACGTATATAATGAAGATGTTTGATAAAATATTAAAGTCTTTCTTGTGTATGATTACAGATACAAAGCCAGCGTTCGTTCGCTCTTTTACAATATTATTATTTTTCACTTCAAACTCTTATACTGGATAAAAAGCTTTCGGTTCAATAACTGAGTTCAACAGTGGTGGTGGTGGATCAATTTAGTTTCACTCTGAGAGCTTTCTACGCAACGACATGCATTGTTTTAGTTATTTTGTTTTTCTTTTTTTTTTTTTGTTTTTGTGTATTGAAATTGGGTTAAGTTCGCAATGAATGTCATAAAAAAAAAAGTGGTTTGAAGCCATTCAGTTAACATTTTGTCCTTTACCTTAACCAAAAGCGAGTGTAACTATTCAATTCTAAGATTTGCATATGGATTTAGAAATTTTATCTCAACTGACATTCTGTATTCATAAAGAAGTAACAGACGTTGTAGACATAACATTAGGTGGTAAGTCAAACTTTACCATTCGACCAGGCTGATACTGAATGCTTTAAAATATTTCTAAATCAATATTTTTCATATATTTCGTAATAAAAATTGAAAAGAATTTTTTTTATTTTTTATAAAAAAATTTTTTTTTAATTGTCTACATAATCTAAAAGGAGATATTTCTGTGTAGAAAATACGTTCGTTGTATGAAAATGACAAAAAGAATTTTTTTTTTTTTGAGGAATTATCGATCCCTAACTATACCTTTCTGACAATGGTTGGCAAAAAATTAAAGTTACTCGAGTCTGGTGAGTAAGGCGCCTAACTAACTGGTACTTCCCAGTTGAGTGCTTAGCGGACGAATGTGATGTAAAAAATGACGTTTTGTTATCTTTTGGTGCAAAATCAGTACTCGATTTTTTTTGTTATAATTTCGTGCGAATAAAACCGTTGCTCAGTATGTGTAAGTTAAGGATAACATTACAGACATTGGTTAGAGTGTAAAAAACTACAAGAGGTTTTTTTATTCTTTTTTAAGATTACTCTTATTATTACTTCTTATTATTACACCTATCAATCCACTAGTTTGTTCAATTTAAAAGTTATTCTTCGTATTGAATGTAATAAAGAAAAATTAAAAGATTAATAAAAAATCGTTTAAAAACAATCTCTCTCATTTTTACATAAAACAAAACCAAGCAAAAGCAAAATTACATTTTCATAGATATTATCATTTTTCGAACAAGTTGAATTTAAAAAGTTTTAATTTGGCCTTAGAGCAGAATTTCGGTCATAAAAGGCGATAATAATAAACTTGTTTTTTGTCTTTCCTAGAAGTTCCTTCAACATTTAATTAAAGCCTAATTAATATTATGTTCATTATTATATAATTATATGTATATATATATATATATATAATTATTATGTAAATATCTACACTTTTCGCAATTAATTTTCAAATTTTATTTCAATCACTCTAATTACGGAAACATACTAACGTGCAATGTTCTGGCCACTAAGCAAAAAAGAACAAGGATTCGTATAGTGCTTCTTCCGTACAGTCGGTCAATTCTCTGAAAGTCACAAGTTCTGCCTTTCAAACGCACAATGTGCTCAAAATGAAAGAAAACACTTGCAATTATTGTTCTCTTTTCTTATTAGATAACTAACTTAAGAAGGATCTACTTGGACTCTAAAACATTTATTTTATTATGATTTCCTTTCTTATTAATTATAAACATGTTCTACTTGGGGCTAAAATATTAGTTTGGGGAAAAGGTAATCCATCCAATCTTATAAGAACTTCAGGACTTTATTTAACATTTCAAATTGGAAAATAATGGATTACCTTTTCCCCAAACTAATATTTCTTTGATTATATGATATTGTTACGAAAATTGGAATGTCGTACTTCTACTTTGTAGGCACGGTTCGTATCTCTGAATCGCGAAAAGCTTAGATTTTGGTTATTTACAATTTCCTTTATTTACGAAGTAATATTTACAAACTCAATTATTTTACAACTTATTACAAAGTAATTATTTCTTCAACACTTTAAGCAGAAATGCTCTGCTTATAAATCCTACGAATATCACAAACTCTGCATACCCTTCTGCTTTTAACCTGAATTCGTAGTTTCATTTCATTTCATTTCATGTCAGGTTTCGCAGAAATTCTTTGCCAATCTTTACTTATATTACCAGCTGCAAATATGTCTTTTTATGATCGTGGTAGGTATTACATTCAAAGGAATTTATACTCCCTAGATTTATCAAATTTGTCATAGTTGCCTTATATTAGTTTGTGATTTTCGTAACAAAATATATATTTTATCAAAACTTTTCGTGATTTTGTTGTTTCAAATATGGTCTTCATAAGAAAGAAACGATCGTTTTCTTTTTTTCTAACCTGATGTGTAAATCTTTAACATTTTCTTTGTTGAATACGATGTAATAGATGAAAATTTAATTTATTATTTATTTATTTTTAAGAATTTTTTATTTAAAAAAAATACATCCGAAAAAGTTCTAAAAAATTAATTGTTTCTAATTTTAATTTAATTTATAAATTCATTTGAATTTATTTTATTCCGCAATACGCTATGACGACATTTTTAGCAGGATGATCGCGACCGTCAGTTTGTATATTTTCAATTTCACGCAGTTTGTTTCGTAGTAATAAAAAATTACGAACCGTTTGTACCTTCTTCAGCTATGACCATGCATAACCAACTATCTTGCATCATAAAGCTTCAATATAAGGTTTTCATAAAGAAAACGTTCACCATTAGCTTTAGTCCTTGTAACATAAAATCTTTGACGACCTGGTGGGATTTACTGCCAATTAACTGAAAAAAATTAAATATTTACTGTCGAAAGCATTTGTCGCCAAACGTAGAAACAAATCTGGTTTACCAGCGGTCCCTTATTGTTGCTACGCTGCATTAATTGTTGTTTAACATGCGAAGGAGATTGCATACGACAGGATTCATTACTCCAGGACCTATTTCAGTTCTACCACGACCTTCAATTATTTGGAATACTTTTGTGACACGTACACTCCACATACTTTAGTCCGTGCTGTACTTACACAATTAACCAGAATTTTTTTTTTGTTTTCGAGACAAAACAGCATGCGTGTATCTTTGTTTAAAGATGAGATACATTTTAAAAAAAAAGTTAAATTGAATCGTTCACTTGTTTCAACAGTAAATTATCTTATATTATTCCCACCTGTTGCAATACAAACCGAATATTCAAACTTCAATTAGTGACAGAACGAAGCATTGTGTTTTACGATTCTTGTGATTATTATTCTCCGGCAACGCATACCTTACTTTGTAATTCCCTCAAGCAATTTTTCAAATTGTCGATCTCGAGACACTTAAACGGATTAGGGATCTCTTACAACTTCGTTGTTCTCATTCACTTCCGCTATGCTTGGCAAAGGTAATTAAGCTCAATATAAAATTCATATAAAACGTTTTAATCCGATCATTCAATTAATTGCAGTACAAACCGAATATTCAAACTGCAATTAGTGACAGAACGAAGCATTGTGTTTTAGAATTCTTGTGATTATTATTCTCCGGCAACGCATACTTTACTATGTAATTCCCTCATGCAATTTTTCAAATGGTCGTTTTCGAGGCACTTAAACGGATTGGGGATCTCTTACAACTTCGTTGTTCTCATTCACTTCCGCAAACATAATTAAGCCCAATATAAAATTCATATAAAGCGTTTTAATCAGATCATTCAATTAATTGCAGTAGAAGCCGCATTTCTTTCAAAGAAAAGAAAATCTACATATTTGTGCAATTTTCTACGCCACCGCTGAGGTATTACACTAGATGCGTTAACATTTATTTTGTATGACTGCTTCCCGAGAAGTCCTATCACCATATATTTATATAAATCTACAAAGCCAAACAGAAAGGAGTAGAAGAAATACTAGCACATATTTCCCTTTAAATGACAAATGAAATCTTTCATTTTTACTTTCAGAAGATTCACTTTTGTTAATAATAAGAATAAGAAATAATCTAGTAGTAGTAGTAATCTAGCTGTCCTATAAGGTGAGCAATTACTTACGTTATTGAAAAAGCGAAAGTATATTAAATCATTGTATAAAAAAAAAAATGGTTTCTTATCTTATCAGCGGTTTTGTCTTTTGTGATACTTTCCCTATATAAATAGATTCAAAAATGTCTATTATGTCGTCACTGGGGTATAGTTACAAAGTTACTCTTGTGGGGAAAAACTAAAATTTATCAAGAAATCATAAATATCGCTGGTATTTTGTGTCAATATTTCTAAACAATTTGCTTTTAATACAAACGTTTATTGCGTAGCCTTTAAGTAATCGCAGTAAGAGATTCTAATTGGATTTCATAATATTCAAAGGAAAACGCAATGGATTACTCCGATCAGCTGAGCTGCTTGCCCAATTATATTAATTTGGGGAAAAAGAAATCCATCCAATCTTATATGAACTTCAGGACTTTATTTAACATTTCGAATTGGAAAATAATGGATTTCTTTTTCCCCAAACTAATATTTTGATATGTACTGAATTACGATCGCATACAATGGCTACTACTTCTAGGCCAAGAGTCACTTCAAATTTCATAGGTTTGTTTCCATTGGGGAAATATTTCTGACTATTGTTCATTGGATGGTGTGAGAGTACAGCAAAGTAATTGGTAGCTACACTTCTTACAAAGATGACTTGAACTTTCCCAGTTTTAACGATGCTTTCGAATTTATTCTCATTATTACCATAAGTAAGGGCATGGTTTGTATATGTGCCGTCTAAAGATAGAACGACACTTTTTTCGTTATTTGTAATTTTCTGTATTTGTTTGCGAAGTTTTCCATCATATTGTTTGTTAACTACAACTTCAAATCTCTTCTTTGTTTGCTTAAAATACATTTTCTTTAACGTTACCTTTTTAATTTATCCTTTCTTATTCCATTTTCTTTAAATATTTTCAATCAATTCTATGAATGAATGTATAAACAAGTATTTATGGAAAGAAACAAGAGCTCTATCATGGCATTTTTTCAATTGAATTAAGATGTACATAGGTCGTAACGCGTAGCAATCGAGACTGATGAGTAAGTTGCATGGCTAGCACCCAACCCAGCAACCCAGTTGAGTGCTAAAAAAAAAACGATGCCTTGTTATCTTATTTTTATATTTCAGTTTATTAAAAAGGACAGAATTTAAATCGATTGAATACTGTTGGTGGCTGTTTGATATTAACTGATCCATAAATCTTTAATTGCTCCTAAAGGACAGCTCTCTTGTGGGATTACAAAACGCATATAGTTGCCTTCTTGGCAAAGCGTTTCGGTCTCATGATCCATATGCATGGTATGCCTGGGTAAATTTTAAATTTTCCCGTCTGGTATTTTTAAAATAGATACACTTTTCATTTTCAATAACGATACAATATAATAACGACTTCCATTTGCATCGTTTAAGCAAAGAGAAATTTTGTACGCCAACGCTTTCTATATCATATTTTTTATACACGTGTAAACATTTCAAAGTACTCAGAAAATATCGGAAATCACTATGTTATGCTTAATATGACACTAAAAAAAGTTTCTTAGAAATTTAGTTTAATCGCATAAATTTATTGTCAAAAAATTATCAGCAAAAATGCGACATTAAAACTCGAAGACTTTAAATTTAATGCCTGATAGAAGATCTGTCTATATGCATTTTCCGGGAATTGTCTTCACTTTCTTCCTCGGATTTGATTTCTTAAGGCGTAACGCAATTAATTTTTAAGTTTCAAGAAACAGAAAAAGCATATTTAATATGTTAATTATATTGATTGAATATGTTAAAACAAAACCTCACAGAAGAGACATAATTCCGAAAAAAAATTCATCATCTTAAAAAATCGACCCAAACTGTAATAACACTTACTGGATAATATAGTTAAATTAAAAAATACTTTTTTATTAATTTAATAGTTGTTTTGAACCTTTCACGTCTGACTTCTTACGCCTTTTTGCTATCATTGTCCGAAATGCTCCGCTTTACGAATGCCACAAATTGGTGTGTCCTACTCTGCTATGCCTCTTAATCTCCTTTTCTGCTTAATTTCCCGGCGTAGTTTCATTAATCGCATTCTCTGTTAAATTTCACGGGAATTTCTTTGTCCATCTTTGCTTTCATTGGCAACTACAAATGCGTCGTTTTATGACCGCGACAGGTAACGCATTAGAAGGAATCCCCTCTGTCATAGATTTGGGCATGTCTCTATTGGGTTAACGTGAGTGCCTACGTGAAGAGTGTGAAAACGTACACTCAACGCTTCAGGTATATATAATCCTTGAGTTCCAGACGGAGACACGCTATGAGACGTGTCCCCCTTCCCGGTGAGAGTAAGGCCCATCTAAAACCTCTGCTTTTCTATGGGCCAAGCGCCCGATTGCAATGCAACTGCACATTCAAGCCAGCGAGCTGACCATTCCCGCGATTTGAGCTAACCACAGCCACCACGAACTGCTCGCATTGGGCCGTTCCCCTTGTCAGACCGAAGTAAATGCGAATGAGTACTTCGAGGGCTCCTGACACCAGACATGGTATCAGATCTGAGTGAAAAGATTAGTAATTGAAAATTTAAGTCTACATTTCAAATCTCCGGTCGAGCTTGCACGTCCCATACGACCTTACTCGGTTGTAGGATAGTCATATTGTAGTCAAAACTTCAATATAAATAAATATAAAAAATAAATAAATATATATAAAGCACATGGACATGATAAGCTTACTGGGCAGAGCGAGGCCTATCGCAAACTCTTCCGCTTAGCAAAGGGAAACGGCATCTTTGAAGAAATGGGGGCATAGCCCAAAATCGAGTATCAACAATAGCAACGATTAGAAACGTGGAAAGGGGTTTCCACAACATCATTGTAGGGCATATTTATCGCAATCGTATTTTATCCGTTTGCGATTTTCGTAACAATATAATAATATAAAAAAAAATAAAAGAGAACTGTCCGCCAATCAAAGTCTTTAACGATAAAACTCGGCTTTAAAAGCCAGCGTAAGCGGGGTTTTGGCGGTGTTTAACGCAAATAGGTGATCAGTTGTGGAAGCCGCACCTCTTTATTTCTCTCTACAAAATGTTTAAATTTGAAATATTCTCCATAACCCTGTCTCTGCATTATTCTCCAACTCTTGGGTCCAAAATATAAATATAAAGTGTATTACACACTATAATTTTTTATAAAATAATTATTCTGATGCTTTTCATCATTCATTTCAAATGTTTGAAAAAAAATTGATTCGAACTATTTCCCTTTACTTTTAGGGACAACAGTCAGAAGTCAGATATTATTGATCTTATTTAATTCTTGCATTCTAATCTGTGTATCTAAGTATACATAGAAGCTATTACTGAACTACAATCAAAGTGTAGGGTAACTGACCTTCTAATTGTCAAAAAATTTCTTAATTTATCGCTTGCAATGAAATTTATTACCAAATTTTGAATTCAGCAAAGATAAGAAAAGAAAAAAAATTCTGCGATTTCAAAAAAATGATTAAATTTCCTGGATATTATTTAGATAAGCATATACATAATCAATAAAAACGATAAGATTTCGGAAGTTATATGACAATAAGTAAAGAGTCGATTAGTGACTGAAAAATTAATTAAACGAGATGAAATTAAATGGAAGGCGCGACTTTACAAACAATCAAAAGAAAAAATTACATTTAAACATAAATTTTTTTGTGAAGTAGAAATAGGAAAAGAATTGTCAATAAACCAAAAAAAGATCATTGTTTTTCTAAACTGTAAAATCCCACAATAACGAACGATGTTCGATATGAATCGTATTTCAATTAAGATATATTGAATTCTTCACGCTTTACGGTGGTTTCTTATCTTTGAAGCATTCGTACGTGGTGCATAAGGAAGAAATCACCTACTTCTTCCACTTATATTCCAATTCAGATTAACGGGTTTTTTTTTTTTTTTGTTGAAATTTTGAACTGTATAGCAAAAAGCAGGCGGATTTAGAATTAAGAGGACCTAACCAGACCTGTCTCAAAGTCTCAAGGTTTATTATGTAAATAAATAGCACGTTCTTTACTAAGCACAACGATTTATTATCTGTGTATATATTAGGTTGGGGAAAAGGTAATCCATCCAATCTTATAAGAACTTCAGGACTTTATTTAACATTTCGAATTGGAAACTAATATTAGGTTGGGGAAAAGGTAATCCATCCAATCTTATAAGAACTTCAGGACTTTATTTAACATTTCGAATTGGAAAATAATGGATTACCTTTTCCCCAAACTAATATGACATTTCTGATCAGATTGAAAAAGAGCTTGCTATAAAAGTACTAAAAATTTATATTCCTTCAAAAAAACCTTGAATATTTTTCAACTGCTATATAACGGCACTTTTATCTGATTTAACTAATCTGTATACATTTGCTTTACGCTCTTTGAAGCCTTTTCTGATATATAAGAAGCATTTTTTTTTTAAATTTAATCATTTATTTTAAACATATGTGTATGTTTTATTTTCTGATATGTTCAAATACAAGCACACATCTACACTTCAATGTACGGCTTACTAAACACACTAACTTATCAATACTTAATTTAACGGTTGTTAAAAATACATTTTTTCAAGAACTGTGTAGCTGGTATAGAGTTTTTGTTTTTATTATCATTATTATTATTATTATCATTATTATTAATATTATTATTATTAATATTATTATTATTATTATTATTATTGTTATTATTGATAAGCCATGTAAGTATATGACAAAGTTTAAAAAAGCAAAACAACCAAAGAACGCAAAGAGGCAGTAAAAGAAAAAAGAACTTTGAACTTATTTGTATTACTTCATTAAAAACAACAACAACAACAACAAAATACGGAGAGCTCATTTTACGATATAAGTCAATTTGTAGGTAAAATTCAATGAAATACACACCAATTTCTCAAGCAGAATGAAGAATTACTTGTGATTTTGAAAATTTATAAATAAATGAAAATATTAAGGCTGCACTAAGCAAAATGTTACATACATACATACATATTATATATTATATAATATATAATATTTTTTCATTTGACTATTAATTCTAAGCTGTAGTGTCTTGTCTTAATGTTCTTCTTTTTATTTGTATACCCATCGCCGAAGGATGGTGATATATCATCAAAACGCCCAAAAAATAGGTTCCAAGGCCTTGCAAGGCGTATACCTATTTTAATCAGTATCAAATTCGGAATCTATCTAGGCTAGCGACTATGTCCGCCTGTCTATTTTATGGTAAATATCTTTCTGGTCCCGCAAAAATTTCAGTATTACGGTCAAACTTAATAAACGTTTGGTTCTTCTCTGCCCACAGGTTTGTTTTGAAAACGAACTAAATCGGCTAGAAAATATGTTTGTTTTCAAACTATAATAAATATACTAAGAAATTTTGAAAAAATGAAAAAATTCACCTACACCCCCTCAATATTATAAAGCATCGATGCTTAGGTTTTTTTATTTTTTTTTTAATTTTTTGTAATCTAAAGGTATGAAAGATTCGGTTACAGGCGTATATAATTTCTTTACTTTTTATTCTGAATATAATTTCTTAGATTATAATTCAACTCTCTCTCTCTCTCTCTCTCTCAACAACTTGTTTAGATTATTATTCCAACTACTTTTAGTAGCCATTTGTAAGTGCAATTTTTAAAACTTCTCTAAACACATGCGGTACTAGAGTCGAATGTTGTTCTCTTCCCTATTTTTGAAAAAAAAAAAAAAAAAAAAATGAAGGTTTATAGACTCAGCATTAGATGGATGAATCAATGCTTTATGGGTATGGATGTATAGTTCGGGTAGTTCTTGGTCTTTTTACGTATCGTACATAACGTAAGAGTATATTGAGTTTGTGCGAGCTGTATGCAACACACTTTTTGAATTGGGTTAAGACTGTCTATTCCTGTATTATTTAGGGTTGGACCCATACGGTACATGTTCTTACAAAATATAAAATAAAATAAAATTCTATAAAAAATCCTAATATTTAGTATTTTACAGTAAAAATTGATACAAAATAATGGTCTGATAGATTAATTTAATTTGTGCTCCTCCTATCAGGTAAGTCGGGAAAGACAATAATCTGATATTTTACGGCCAAGTATTGTAGGGTACCTTGTTATCAAGCTTAATCTACTAACGTCTTCATTTGTCTTCTCATCAATTTAGCATCCAATCGTCGAAGCCATAGAATCCACATTTTCTCCATTTTTAGTTACAGATGACGCTTGTCGAACTTTGCGCAATGATAACCTAAAAATAGCCATAACGGTTTGTCCTCCTTAAAGCAATTGACAACGATTGCCTTGCATTTGACTGGACACATAGCATCAAGGATCAAGGGGATACTGCGAATATTCTTTCGGTTCATTTTTAACTTATACAGCTAAACTGGTATATCTTTATATAGATAGCATGTAATGGGTAAAAAACGTTCTTCAAAGCATGCAATAGTCAACCGTTTTTCCGATTTTTATACGACATGGCACTGAAACAGCAACGTCTGTTAGCGACATATACATATCTCTCCTAGCACCGCGATTGAACTTGACGTAGTTTATTGGACACCGTTATTGGACAAGTCAACTATTCCAAAATACGTCGATTATATAAATTGAAATCAAATTTGAGTAAATGGACTTGTTATCTGTCAGGTGTTTTCAACCAAATTTCTGAATCGCCTTAAAACGAACTTGAAGTGCTTAGTGCCACTTTAATCCAAAACCCTGTGCTTCTATTTAGTATTTTTCGGTGTAAACAATATCGTGATAAAGTGATCTCTATGCGAACTTATGCCGTAGACGAAAATATTAGTTTGGGGAAAAGGTAATCCATTATTTTCCAATTCGAAATGTTAAATAAAGTCCTGAAGTTCTTATAAGATTGGATGGATTACCTTTTCCCCAACCTAATATTAGTTTCCAATTCGAAATGTTAAATAAAGTCCTGAAGTTCTTATAAGATTGGATGGATTACCTTTTCCCCAAACTAATATTAAAAGACGAGAATTACTTGCTTCGTTAATTTTATTTCCAATTGGACGCCTTTCTATAATTAACATAAAGAGAGCCGTTGCGAAATATCGTCATTTTATAATGGAGTATATTTTTTTTCATTACTTTGTAGTATTTTAATTTATTATTTAAATATTTTATTTGGATCATCACCAGGCAAGAAATTAAAAAAAAAAAAACGCAAATTACAATACAAATATGTAAGCAATCGCGTCCCTCCATC
>KK351013.1:4096235-4136790 GCA_000671755.1 Glossina brevipalpis
AAAAGAAAGTAATACTAAAGAGATGCCAACCTTTACTGCAAAAATTTTGGTTTCCTCTTCTTCCCACAGAGTGTAAAACTCACCTCTCATAAATGAGATCCAAATATTTGGTTTTTTCAATATAAGCTTAAATTGTAAAATAATTTTTTTTAAAGCAATTTATCAGGGTCCAATTTAAGTTCGCTAAAGTTTTAAAGCGACCATTTTCATTTAGTGTTGCAAGATTTGTGAGGACGGCGATCAATTTCCATACGGTTTATGTAAGGTTTACAAAAAAACTTTTTTTGTCCTTAATTATTAGATTTATTTCTTTATTAATTCTAATTTTTTTTTTAAGAGTCAGACTAATACTATTAGTATGGTGATTAATATATGTTTTTCAAGAAAAGGTTACGCAAGTGTATCTCTTTTGGACGCAAGTACTAATCTTGGACTAATTTTTTCCTGGTAGCATATAAAATTTGAGATATTGGATATGTTGTTTTTGCAATTAGCATATGCCAAATGTTTCGACTCATTAATGCGAAAAAAAAGTGTTGTAGGATTAAAAAAGGCTATCGTATTCCTGAAAGAAGCGCCCTTCACATACCATATTAAACACCAGTTCCTTTCTGCAGCATCAAATTCATCAAAAAACCAAAGATATATAACACTTCTCTTAGATGAAAACATATAAATATGTGAACATATATCGCCTATATATATCCATACATATATATATATGTTCCACTAAATAATTCCTTGCTAGCCAGTTTAGATAAGAGGTAATTTTCGCTCGGTAGTAGAGTTTGTCAAGATTAATACTACAAAAGAAAATGAGAAAAAATGCAATTCTTTACTTACTTTCGCTAGAAAACACGGAAAATAGTCAACATATAATGGTGTTGTCCAACAAAAAAAAATGGAGCTACGTTATCCAAATAAGGTGCAGTTAATTTTTATGTCAAATTATTATTTTCATGATAAATCCGTTTGTCATTCAAAATCTTACTTTTAATGAGAACGCTTACATGGGATGGGGTCCAAAAAATAGACTCAATTGGTTCAAATCTAATCCAATTCATTTTTATGCCAAATTATTATTAGGGGTTCATCATAGTATTATTTGTTTAGATTTTTAACACATACCCAGGCTCACTTTTCATAAGAAAATTTTTAAAGGATGGCCCAAAAAAATTGTCCCATCCGTTCTAAATTATTTTACACGTGAAATATTATATACTTTCTACTCATTAGTGCTATATCAGGAATATTTTCAAATATGGGGTTACATGTGGAGTGGTAGTACAAAGGATACGATCGAATCCATATTTAACAGCGTTCGTCTTTGGTGCAAGATACGCCAGTAGATCAAATATCTACCCTTTTGTCATACTTACGCTTAGTTTCCATGAGAATCATTATATGTAACGTGGTCCATAAAATAGACGTACGTAATGTAAACTTTGTGCAGTTAATATTTATGTCGAATAACTCTTGTGAACCGCTTTAAAATACTAAAAGTCACGCTTTTTATCGTATATATATAAACAAATGTTTTTAATGAGTATGGATTCCAAAAAGTAGACCTACATGATCCAAAACTTAGTACAGTCAATATCTACGGCAAATTATTGTTAGAGAATCATTTTTATCATAAAATTTTAAAAGTTAGACTTTTTTTATCATATGAATGGTTATTTTCTATCAGAAAGGCTATGTGAGAGAGGCGCTTCAAAGCATGGATCCAGATTTTTTAAATATTTATTTTACGTGCCGGTTGGTTCCTAACTTTGGGAATTGCAATTTTTTTTTTTTTTATAGACACTCGTCAATTGGAGCGGTATATGAGGAGAAGTCGTAGAAATAGTCCCCGTCACATCCATTTTCAATGGCGTTCGTCCATAAGTCAGAAGAAGCCATCATACCAAATTTTGTCAGAATAGCTGTGAAATTGCGACCTGTAGGCTGAACACGGTAATACATGAACAGATATCAGTTAGACGGATAGACGAACAAGTTGTATACATCTGAATAAACTTATAAGAAACTGTACCCTAAGTAGTGTAAGATGTGAAAAGAAACAAATCAAAATCGGTCAGCTTGATAAAATTAAGAAGTAGACAAGATCATTCTAGATAAAGGTGCCAAAACATCTTCTTTTAAGCTTTCTAGTTCTTATTAGAAGCTCAGCTCACATTAACGTATATATTTTCGAATATATTTGGTCATTGGTTCATAGCTAATTATATAAAATAAATATAATTTTTCGACATTAAGAATGGGCGAATTCACTTTAAAGTAATCAAAACCAGACATCAAACACGAACGGAAATAGGACTACTTTGGAGAGAAAAAACATTTTTTTTGGCCTTTGATGTACAAGTACGTGACCTTATGCACGGTTTTACCATTAAAGTGGAACATCATGCACTTAATTCTCAAATCATTTTTAATTTTCTTAATACATGTATCAAACGATATAAAGAATCCAGTATACCCAGCTTTTAAACAATAAACGAGAGCACATAGAATATAAAACACGAAACGAAGAGCTGAAAATCTTATAGGTAAATGTACATATCTCTGCTGTTTCTCTCTCTCTCTCTCTCTCTCTCCATTCGCTATACACATGAACAATTTTAGTGAACTCATTCTCCCAAAAGGCAAAGTCTCCTTGAATAAATGTGTAAATGTGAACGTTTATGTTTTGTGCGTATGGCTCACAAAATTTAGAGTAAGAGAGCTTTTCATTTTTATTTTCTTTATTTGGAAAGTTTAAGTCATGAGCCTATGTATAGAGTTAAATTTATAGAGAATTGTCTACGCTGGTTGTCTGACGGATTGTAAGTAGCGACAATATATGCATTCATGTGCCACACTAGATATGTGTGTTATGTGCATTTTTGGGGCGTCTTTCACAAAAGAGAGCGAAAGCAAGAAAAAAGAGAGCCATTAGCTGATTCATACATAAAAGGCTTTGTTGTTTTGGATGCCGGTTATGTTTTATTGTATCCGTATACAACGCCAGCCGGGAGACATCAGAAGTAGTATATTAGCATGCGTGGTATGGTGTAGATACATAATATAAATGAAAATACATACTTTCCGTATATGCGAACATATGTATCAAGTCATCACAAATGTATATATGTATGTATGTATGTATGTATGTAAAGATACGTTTACGTGGAGCCACCGAAAAAGCTCATCATTCAATAAGGTGAGGTGCATTGCATACATACACTTAAGGATGGGCATGTGTGACCAGCACATGCAGAGTTACTTATGGATTTGGCAAACGTATTCATACATGCTTATAATGGTTGGGTCACACATAAATGGTTATGTGTACACATCTTACAGACATTCCAATGTAAAGCTAAACATATGTGCTTTCTCACAAACAATTTGTCTTCCAGAAATATATTCGTTGTCTCTAAGTGAGTGTGTAAGGGAAATAAGAAATTTTCATCGTCATCTCACATAAATGCAAAACACTTGGCTGGCATCTCTGGTTATTTAGCTAACCACAGTTATATATTTGTGTGTATGCATTCCGGCTGCCTAACTATCTTGTCTGCATTGACGCTTGACTGAGTGAATGACTGCTTTTTTTTTTTTTTTTTTTTTCTTTCTTATTTATTCATCGAAAGGAAAAAAATTGAAGAAAAAGTAATAACGAAAAACTCAAAGTATACTCCACGCTTTGAAAGTATAAATGTAGTGTGAAGAGTGTGAAGTCGAGCCATATATACCTGAATAAGCGCATGTGTGACTAATCATCGGCAAATTGTGGATGACTGTGTTTATATATGAATAATACAAAGCAACAAAAATGACCACACTTGAGACCAGAACAAAGCAATCGACGAATATATATATGTATATGTATATGTATATGTATATGTATATGTATTTAGTATTAATATTTGGTTGGCCTGTACAATTTCATCACTAACCCTTTGCCCATAATTGCATAAACTTTTCTCCACTTATTCTTTATTGTTACATTTTATTACAGTAATTTTTTTTTTTTTTTTTTTTTTTTTTGGACATCTTTACTACCTATATACTAGTGATTTTTAATCGTAGCTAGTTGCCGCCCTTTTTCAGGGAGATTCATTCGTTTGCGTGGGCACAAATGGAATCCAACGCAGACAAGTTTCATCGATTTTGGGAAAAGTACCACGTCGTTTAACTCGTTCTTCATAGTCATCCAAAACGTCCTAAATGCAGACAAAAAGACGATATAAAAAAGCTAAAGCAAAAGCTTCCTTTTATAATAAAGAAAGAATTTACCTGTTTTTTAAGTACGATATGTTTCCCTTTCCAATATTTCATCATACCCAAAGCTTGTAGGGTGCTAACAATATCATATGAATATATAGCCATTTCCTATATGAACAAGGAACAAGCAAGTTATCAAGTTGTTAGAAAAATTCATTCATTATATTTTATATTCGTTCGAAATTTTCTTTTTGTTTTGAATTTATTCAATAGTTCAGGCTGGAAATTGTGCTTCTTTGTGTAGCGCTTATTAATGTCGAGACTAAAATATAAAATGCTTAGAAATTTAAGTCTGGTATATTAATTTTTACCACAGAAATTGCATGGATAAGTAAATAGATAGATAGACGACTACCGGACAATTTTATTTCAAATTTGATACTGATCAAGAATATATATGCTTTGTGGGTTATTTTTTAAAAATCTCCTTTAGTAGAAAAAGAAATTTTTTTTTTATTCCTATTTATCCGGCGTAATTTGTAAGTAATGAATCAAAAACGCCAATTTTTTCTGTTCTGAAAACAGAGATGTTTCAATATTAACATGTGTGGAAGAATCTCCAAAGTTTTTGTTAAATTCGAAGCTGACGTCTTAATTTTTGTGGTCAGAAAAATGTTTATCACAGTTATTACTTAGATAGATAGATAAACGATTTAGAATTTGACATTCTCTAATCAGAAGTATATATTATTTATAGGTCTCTGACGCTTCTTTCTGAATGTTGCAAGTTCTTTGAATAAGTGCATAAAAAGCTATGAATTGACGGCAAAAAATGTTATAGGAAGGGTATCGAGAAGAAAACGTATTTATGTGTTTCTTGTTCAGAAACCCAAATTTTCAATCAGAATCACTCGAAAGCTGTATTTTTCTGACATTCTCACTCCAACTTTAAACCCATTTAAAATTTTTTAACTTTGAATTTAATCAAAATTCGAATGAAATTTTCTTGTTCAAACGTGCTATTGTACTGTCTATTGCTCCCTTAAAGGTGGAACTGGTTGAAGATGGCTACATTAAATCAGAAAGTTTGTCAAACGAATTGAACTGATATGAACGATTAAAAACCCACGAAAATGAAAAAAAAAAATTCTTCTCTGAAGTATTTCACCCTTCAGTTAGATAGCATTTTATTATAAATTTTCTTGATCGTATAGAATAGTTAAATAATTTGCAATAAATATACGTCTGCCGAGAGGACGACTACTTTGGAAGACTCTTGTTGTTATAAACAATTTAAATTTCAGGTTAAAAGTTTCAAAAATTTTTGATATTCAAAAGGAAAAATTAATTACTAACTGTTTCAAAAATTTGCCGAGCATTCTTTGGATGGTGGTGGCTTTAAAACTGATGCACAAATTCCACATAATGTTTAGATCTCTTGAAAATAAAAATATTTTTCATTTAAATGCCGTTAAGTTTTCCTTCCTCTAAACTTAAGTTAATTTGATAACGGACTTTTTTTTTTTTTGCTTCTTATAAGGATGTTGGCTTTATTGCTGGGCTTTGCGGGTCGAATTTTGTCATTAACTTTATTTTTTTTTTTTTTATTTCCTTTTTATTCAAATATTTTTATTTAATATTTTTGATATGAATTCAAAAACCACCTGTGAAACATCTTTTATGCTTAAAGTATTGCCAGATCGATTACATAAATAGTCCAAGAGAACATCTTTCCAATAGGAACGGTATGATATAAGTCCTAGGTCCGATAAAGGTTTTTCGGGAGAACCAATTTTACCCTCAACACGTGTTAGCAAATAACCTTAAAGTGAACATGAAAATAAGAAAATACAAATTTTAATTTATTTGTTTTCCTTTAATAAGCTTTTAATTAAAAATGTTAAAATTTTTTTACAAAAAAACCTTTTTTTTTTTTTTTTATTTTCATAAATACTCTGAATACTGAATTTTAATATAGGATACCCAAAGCTTTATCAAATATATAAACAATCACTTCTTCACAGATAATAAAAAAAAAAAAAAAAAAAAATAAGGAAAATCTTGAAAATTTTTTTTCTACATTCTTTCTTATCCGTTGGAAAAAATGCACTTGTCTAGACAGTAACGCCATCACCCTTGTTTTGCTGCAGAAACATAGTTAAGTGTGGGTACCAAACTGCAAATGACCTCTTCTTCAGTTTTATACCTCCATTTCTATACATACATGCATACATACATACATACGTACATACATACGTACATACTTTTATAAAGCTCGCAGCGATGAATGTAATGATGATAATGGCGTTGATGATTATGAATATGACTAAGACTAGGACAACAACAATAACACAATTTAACTTCAGTCCATTCAACCCACTCACGTAGTAACCGTTTTGCAAGTGTATTTACGTCTATGGGTTCGTACATCTTTAACAGTTTTAGTCCTTTTCGCTGTCATCGTCGACAGTCGTCGCCGTTTTCTCTGTTACTCTATGTCCCTGTAATCTCAAATTCGATGTTCGAGGTGTTGCAGACAAATGTTGGGATATCTTTTGCTGCTGCTGTTGCTGCTGATTTTGTTTTTTTTTTTTTTTTTTTTTTGCTCTGGATGATGGTGAAAGCATTTGCTGGTTATATATAATTTTCCGGAGTTATTGTCTTTGTTTTTGTTGCGAATTGTTGTATGTGTACATGATGTGGCGTCTAAATTTCTTCAAACCCCTACACAATGTGAAAATTGCTGCGGCAGTCTTGGGGTTGAATATAAAATTTTGTGTAAATTCATTGCTGTTGCCGTCGCTACCGTTGCTTTATACACATTGAACGAACGTTTCCATAACACACATATACACATCATGAAAAAAAAAAAAAAGCAAAAACTTCACAAAGCGTCAACGTCACCAAAGTTTTCCTGGCTACATTCTTTTTTATTGTGATTGCTCCAACAATACATTCACTAGTATGAGAGAAAACGTCGAGACGATTTTATCGATCCATTTATATTAGTGCTATTACATTGTCAGTGAACCGATTATGCAAAAAAAAGATACTCTGAGTAATAAATCTGTGCATTTTGCGCAATAACAATAAAATGCAGTGCAGTTTATAATGTACAGATGTGATCGGCTAGGATCCATGAACTAGACGGGCCATGATTCATGATCTAGACGGGCCATGGTCCATGAACTAGACGGGCCATGATTCATGATTTAGATGGGCCATGATCCATGAACTAGACGGGCCATGATCCATGATCTAGACGGGCCATGATCTATGATCTAGATGGGCCATGATCCATGAAGTAGACGGGCCATGATCCATTAACTAGACGGGCCATGGTCCATGATCTAGACGGGCCATGATCCATGAATTAGACGGGCCATGGTCCATGAACTAGACGGGCCATGATCCATGAACTAGACGGGCCATGATTCATGATCTAGACGGGCCATGATCCATGAACTAAACGGGCGATAGGATCCATAAATTGAAACAAGAATTAATCACAAGCAGCAAATGTTCGATGGCGAGGAGCCGCGGGATTTGCACTCTCCTAGTCAATGCTGAAATAGTTTTACAATGTGATGATGAGCATCGCCACGCTGAGAAATCATGTCTTTCAGTATATCGCGGCTATTTTTCGAATGAATTGTGGATAATATTTCCCAATATTGCCTTTCCTTGCGTTGGAACAGTTCATAATACATTATTCTCAACTGAACCTCTAAAGGCATTCCGGTACGTACTTCAACTAATTCAAAGCCTAAAAAAATATGTTATTTACACTAACGGGGTGTAACGTTTATTAAAAAGATATTCTGAAGATAATACTATAGGATGTAGAAGTCACATTATTGTCTAATCGTATATACTGCTAATTCCGCTTTATATTAGAAAAAAAGAACCCATGCACCTAAAACAATTGATGCAATTTGTTTTTTTAGAATTATGTTAAACACGAACGCGTCCAATAACAGAAATACTTACAGAAATAATGCAAGACAAGTCTTTTATTTAGTGCTAATTTTGCCCACTTGACGGCCACCCGCAATATCCAGAAATACATACATTAGGAAGATAAATATATACTTGATCAGTTTCTACGTAGTCACAGTTTTCTGATCGTACGTTAATCCATCATGTTCTGTCGGATATCTTGCGTTCGCAAAAATTGACATCGAAAATTGAATATATATATCTTTTATGAAATATGAATATATTCTTATATGATTTTTAGTCGACAGACCAAGTCGCGGACCAAGTTTGAAATGATCCGCCAGTCTAAACAGAAAAATTATCTCTTGCAACCTCTACAAGTCTTTCCAAGCTGCAATAAAATTTTTTTGCGGTCAATAATTGACGGGCTTCGGAACTATTACGAAGAAGATTCACAGACTTGCTTTTATAACCTCATCATTTAATCCAAATCTTTTCCTTGAAGCTTGATTTTCGGTTTTGCAAACGGGGATCAAATCTGCAGAATGTTGTAAGTCTAGAGCAATTCAAATTATAATTCCCCATTTTGTTGCCATTGTATCCATGAACTTATGATATTATTTGATTCAATTTTAAGTAAAGGCGATAGCCAAATTTTCCAAAATTTGATGCAAAATAATGAACATATCGCCTTTCGAGGCTATTTCTTGCAACTCTCGTTGGTATTATCGAAAATAATTTTCAAGAATTTTGTGTGTAAATCTTCAGTTTTTGCTCAGTTCACTTTGCAAAACGTGTCTATTTTGGTCTCACTTCCCAACATGTAGACACGGAAACGTAGTATCAAAATGATTGGAAATCTATGTTCTAAACCAAATCAAACGTTGAAAAATATATTTTTCTGTTTAAGCAACAACTCGATAATTATGAAGAATTTGACACAAGTGGCTCAATGGACAATATGCTTCAAGGGATATACTTTTTGGGACACAAATCCATAAATTATGAATTCCTTATATGAATTCCTTATAAATTTCTGAAAATTAATCCTCAATAATTAACAAAATTGTTTCACTGCATGTTTTTTCATCAATCAGATTCGTGACTAACAAGTCTGCATGCATTACATTTTATTCGGTAACCGAATCATAAGCAAAAATTTCCAGACATTAATGAAGAGGACGACGCCTTTTTACTTTGACCTATCCTGACCTTTGTTGTCTGCAAGTAAATGTGGTAGCAATGACAACCGAAAACGCGAATTAAATTAATTTTAGTCAAATAAAAATATTAATGAAAAAAAAAACGATGAAACAAAAATATAATAAAATTAAGATAAACATTCTCTCACGCATACCATACAGATTTTCTTTATATATATATATTTTGTGGATATGTATGTATGTATGCATATATAAATATTTACATACACACAAATCGTGTATATAAATCCATAACCAAATATGAACGAGAGAGCATTTATGGTCCTTTTATGGCAAATTTGACAAATATCTCGTCTGCAAAGCTTTACGCATGCATGCATGCCTGCATGCGTATATGTATATGTGCATGCGTATGGCTGGCTAGCTGCCGACTAACAAAAACGTTCGTACAAACATATCAACATTTTACACCTTAAACCACAAAGGCTATGAAAAGTTTTGGCTCTTTTGGTAAAGGATGGACAGTGACGTTTCAATGTTTTTTTTTTCCCCATTTTGAATTGTAATAATAATGATAAAATAAAAACAAGAAAAGTAATAACGCCGAAACAAAGCATGTCTAATTATAAAATAATAGACTTGAATTTTGCAGGTTGGCTGAATGAATGAATGAATGAACGGCTGGCAGACTAGTTTTATTAAATAGAGGATAAAGTTATACCAACAAACTGAGAAACAATCATATATATATATATATATATATATATATATACATACTTTTGGCTGGTTAGTAAATTAATTTTTTTTCATACATTTCCGTCAGGTGAGTGTTTGGTTGGTTGGTTGGCTACCACCACATACACAATCACTATAAAGAAACATTGCCAAACTTCATCGCCCTTCATTTAGTCGGTATTTTATCATAACCACCACGATCAGAGCATGACAATCCACTAAGTTGTTTATGTCATTTGTGACATACAGTTGTGATTAAGAGGCTCCATATCACAGTGGGACAGATATGATAATTTTGAAAATATCTGACCTCTTGTACTTTTTATTTCGAACTTGAATATATCTCCGATTTATTTGAATTAAGCCCATCCATCTATCTAGATTCTGCACAAGACACACTTTGATAACTTCTGATATAGGATTTCGTAACAAATATTTCTCTGATGAAAATTTCAACAACAAGAAATGTTTAAGCATTTTTTTCTCAAATAATTACAGAAGATCCTAAATGTTCTGCCAGCCAATTGCGATGGCGATTAGCTGAACTTAAAAAAGAGTTGAATTTAATAATAATTTTAGTTGACGATCATCCGAGATTCGTGGTAAACTTTTATATTTTTGTCTTTTTCTGTTAAGTAAAAATTGCATGAATAACTAATAATGACGGAGTTAACGAAATGAAATGAATGTTGATTGCACTTGCATCTCTACGCTCACAGATGTATATAAATGCATTTGTGTGCAACTTGGGTTATATCAGGGAGTCACGAATTTAACTCACAAAATACCTTTTCGAAGCATGTACCAATGGTGAGTGTACTTATGTTTAATGGCTTTCGCTAGCCGCGTGTGTGTATATATTTATGTCGGTTGCTAATTTGTAGTAAGACAGGAAAGCAATGTCGTCTAAGGTCAATGTCACCTTGTAAATGATGTAAATGTTCTTTGCTTTTCTATAGTACTATCACAATTTAGAGTGAGCAGTATTTAGTTTAGGGTTTTTTTTTCACACTTTTACAGTTAGAATTTTTTTTTTTACAGTTTTATTGTTAGATTGCATCCATTGCGTAAACGCAATAGAAAAAATAATTTTCTATAAGTTGATCAGAATTTTTGTGTAAGACAAGGAATACAAATACAATTTTTCCCGTTTGTTTTCTTAGACAAAAAAAAAAAAAAAAAATTTTTTTTCTTTTTTTTTTATTGTAGTATTAATTTACAATCTATCGAAAAGATAATAAGTAAATGTTATAAGTAAAGGTGAGACAAGTAACAGAGGTTATTGTCCCCCAATGGGAAAAATACAAAAATACAGATATAATGTATAAATGAATTGAAATGAGCATTATAAACTAAGAAGAAGATACATCAAATAATTAATGAAAAAGTATAAATTTGTTACTAAATCAAAGATTCAGTATACGACGCCTTTTCAATATCCTTATAGAGTTAGATTCAACATATTGCCAAAGAATTTACATGATCTCACTCAGTTTGATAAGATTTGTGAAGGAAACATCTAGATCACCATGAATTGTTCTGCTGCAAACGAATCGTAGGGTATTAACAATAAGACGAAGAGTTAAATTGATATTATTGGAGTATTTCGATGTTCGAATTACTGGCTGTTTCCCATAATTGTACACCATAAATCCAAATTAATTCGAGGACATTTATTCTTTAGATTAAGTTGGGATTCTGGTCGAATTAACCAATAGCGTCTTCTCGTTTTAAATATTAAGTTACTGATGGTTTAGCTTTTATATGGTCTTTCCATGTTAGTGTGATGAATGTGTAAGCCAAGATATTTCGTATAATTATTAGTGAAGTTCCTGACCAAAATACTGGGAACGGAAATGTACCGAATCTTCACCTCTGCATGGTCCCAACAGTCAACGTGACTGTGGCTGGCATCTTACTAGCCATCAGACGAGGTTACACTTGATTATAGCCTCGGTCCGCGTGATATGTGGCATCGTCCAAAACAGTTATCGGTTGCGAATGGTTAAGGTTTAACTATCGATGCCTGGTGACAGGTCCTCGAAGATTGTATCAAGAGAATTGTTTTTTCCCAAGAATAGGGAAAGTCTCTTCCCTAGGTTCTTTAGTGCAAAGTTGTTCTTACATATTCTACTACTTTGCTGTTGTATTTATCCATTGGGACTGTATCGATGAATCTCGAAGTACATAATAATCTGAGAAATAAATAGTAGAACGCGCCTTCCACGATGTATATCATATCTACAGGTCCAAATAAATCCGTGGGGATTAGGTTTCCAAAGAAAGATTACTCCTGGTAAGCATTGCTTGCCCAGTGCACTGCCTGGAGAATGCTTCTTTTCTAATAGTCCCCTCTGGGAGTATTGCGTTGGATAGAAACATCCTTTACCCAGACGGATACTTTGGACTATACCCAGTGAATCTTCGTTCTGAAATCTCGAAAATTGTAGAATTTCCTTCGAAGGTGATTGTCCCGCAGCTTAAGCAAAGTCAGTCATCACTTTCTGGAAAAAATAGCCGCGGGTTTAAACTTTCATAGGGATCATTAGATAAAAATATAATTGCTGCGTCATGATCGAAAGTCGGAGTTGGAGGAATTGTATGAAGCAATTGTCTTAAGACACTTCTTTCTGGCACTCTAGCTTCAATATTATTTTTATTGGTATATATTGGATCTTCCGTTTTCGACTTTAGGGTAGAAAAGCATCAAATACTGCTTACTAGATTAGAAGACGCCACCGCAGTAACTTTTTTATTCAATCGCTTCTCTGATGTATGACACAACATGATGACATTGCTCAATGGAACAATAGCAAGTTTCTGTTCCAAAATTGGGAGTAATCTTTGTAAGTATATTCTTTCAAATATTTTAGAAAACGTTACTAATAAACTAATTGATCTGTACGAGTTTACAACATTTTCTGGTTTAATCATCACAATCATCTCGGCGCATGGAAAGTGGTTTAATCTTAATATATTACTAAAAATTAATATGAAATGAAATTGAATATACAATCAATTCAATAATTGTTACATGTCTAGCAGGCCAATCCATGGGATACTGGCTGTCTAGAAGTATGACTTTCTCTATTGTGTTAAGAGTGCCACAAAGTATATTAGGCTAGAAAGTTTCTTTTAGATAACGAGTAAAATTTTCATCATCCTAAATATTATTTCTGTACTAATTTCCAGACTTATCTCTCGCCTTGTCGATCATTTAAGATATTTGGTTGCTCTTCATAAGTAATCTTCATCAAATATTCCTGCGTTAATGTTGATTAAAAAATTATTAGTTTTTTTCATTTCTTATCTCAGCTAGACGCAATAGCAGTTTCTACGTATAGTTCTGTTCAAATTCCTTTTATCTAAAGAATTTCTACTGTTTTGCCATTGCTTTCGTAATCTTCTTTTGTTCCTGATCATTTGTCTTAATTCAAGACTATCACAATTATTACAATATCTAAGCTCATCAAAATCAACAAGAAACTAATATTAAGGTATAAATAATCGTTATCAATCCACCCTCCAAAAGGCTCAATTTCATCTTTACGGTTGAACTTAATAATCGGAGGAGAATGATCTGAACTGAGGTCGTCACTGTCATAAATATGAAATAAATTACTGGGAATATAAAAGTAAACGGCGAAATCCAGCTTATCAAGAATTTTTCTCTGTCCAGTTGGACAATATGTGAGTCTCCCATTAGATAAAACAGAACATTGCGTATGGATTTTTAAAGCTCCCTTCCTTTGAGGTTCATTAGTTTAGATTCCTATCATTAATGTTTAGCATTATAATCATCTCCAATAATAAATTTTGCATTCAATTGCCTGAAGAATTCTTTAAAATCATTAAGTTATTGAAAGACGTGAAGGGAAACAAACTGCGGAAATTAAAATAGAGCTATCGCTCTATTCGCAAAGATCTTTTTCTAATGACGAAGTTTGAAGTTTTGTATTTTATTTATTTAGATTTTACTAGAATCGCCGAGGCAGCACGAGCTCTGTCGTTAGGGTGATTAGCAATTATTAAATTATATTATATTAATTATTGATTTTAAAATTAGAATGATTTGTAAAATGAGCCTCCGATATAAGAAGAACTTTGATAAAATTTTGATTAAGTAAAATTTCATAGCTTCGTGGATGTAATTGGAAATTGGCATTTCATATAGCGATTCATAAACTTATTTGCATAGTCTGAAGACTAAGAGAGTCATCATATTGACAAGGGCGGTACTCATCCCAACCTGATCTTCAATTTTTGAAAATGAAATTTTTAAATATATCGGCATATTGTTGAGTGGTGAGATTATTGCTACTATTGTCGAGTACAACAAAATTATGTGAAATTTAATTTTGGCTAGGAGCTAAAGGGTATTCTTCTTAATTACAGGGCACAATTATTAAGATGCTTAGTTTGAGTTAACCTGCGCGGAATAAGAGTTACCAAGTCTCTTTTTAATATGTTGCTGATATACGGGACATCCTTCGTAACTGTGAGCAATTAATAAATTTCGGACAAATATCGCTACTTTTAGTACAGGATCCAGATGAATGCTTCGAACCATATTTGGCATATTTAACCTCTTTTTCGTACAATATGCTTTAGTGCGACCAAAGTTCTTTCTTTCTTTGGTACAATATGCTTTAGTGCGACCAAAGTTTCGAGAACGATAACATTGATTTTGAAGGACCTTCCGCTTTAACAAAAGCATGATTAAAATATTTGAGTTCATAAATTTTTTTTATTGTCCACACTAGATTCCAGATCTACGTAAAACACAGGTAAGGTAAGGGAACTTTAGAGTAAATTTGCGAAAGAAAATACCTCTTCGCAGCATGTTCCAATGGCGAGTGTACTTATGTTTAATGGCTTTTTCTAGCAGTATGTGTATATTTATGTCGGTTTCCAGTTTGTAACAAGACACGAAAGCAATGTCTTCTACGATCAATATCATCTTGTATATGGCACTAATGGTCTTTTTGCTTCTTCAGTATCACAATTTAGGACGAGCAGTTTTGCAATTTTAATTTTACAATTTTATGATTGAAATGGATTCATTGCATTCACTAATAGAAAAAAATAATTTGGAAAAGTTAATCAGAATTTTTTTAAAAAAAGGGGACTGACTACCTCTCGAAGGTTGGTTGTATGCTCACATATGTTATCAGAGCTAAAATTCAAGCCATTTGAAAAATAGTTATTTATGGGGTTAAACTAATTCTCTAATTCGACATTGTTATTGACTAAGCTATTATTACCGGCTACTCTTAACTCATTCCATATACCCTTGGGGTCAACATTATTAAATATTCTACCAAAGTGACTCTTTTCTTTATCTTTTTTTTTTAATCAATTACATAAAGAGCACATTTTCAACGATTTTACCGGATCGTATAAGTCATGAATAAAGTCCACCACTACAATTGTTGTTGTAAAAATATCACTAACTTTTGATTCGAAAATGTCGATATTCCCTTTTAAGAAGTAAAGGACACATTAGTGCCACAATCCCATTTATGTTCACCTTAATAAGAATGGAAAAATGGAAGGCAAAGAGACGTTTTTTTAATCACTTTTCGTCAAGTGAGGTTGCGGTGAGTTACAGCAAGTTTAAAGAAAATCACTTGAAAATAAACATGGATGAAGATTAAATATATTCTCATAAACTAATTTATGTTATTCTTATAGGCAACGAAGTTTCTGAACGAACTGCAGATATGTAAAAATTGAAAATACAAAGACATCTCACAATGTCTTATCTTAATAAGATGGTCAACTTCATGTTATATCAGTTACTTACTGAAATCAATTAGTAATCTTCCGTAACCCTTTCGCTGATATGGTGGTAATGTCAGTATGCACGAAACGTTGTAAAATGAATTTTTTTCCTGAAAAAAAAACGAAGGAAGAAATAAAAAAAATTCAATCAGTTCGGAGCGCTATTGGTGTGTGTAGACAATTCAAAGTAGTTAATCAGGAAGAATCTCTCAAGGTCCCCCACCATTTTATATTTCATTAGATTTGTTTTGTTTCTTCTTTATTCGAACGTATCTTAGGCAAAATTCGAGAATAAATTCTACTTATAAATCCATATCTCAGTTGCGAACTAAGTTTCGTGTAGAAGTATTCAGTGTATTTGTTAATTCTCCGATTAGATAATTGTTTTTCTGTTTCCCTTTTGTAAGGAATATGTTATTGAATAACCTTTGCTTGCTTAAATCATCTAAAACATATTTTGCGAGTTATTCTTATGATAATAATTCGCTTATAAAAATTTTGTTTATTTAAAGTTTCATCACAAAGGTTACCTTTTTTTTTTTTCTAATAAACTGAACAATACACGAAATGATATAAAATTAATATGAAACTGGTCAAGTGTATGTTTATGCGTGTTGTCGATGGGGTCAGTTTGCAGAGTTAAAAATTTTTGGCAGTTCAGTGACCTTTTGGGGAGAATATTAAACATATCTACTGCTGCAGTATCATATCGTCGGCTGAGTATGAAAACGTTTGTGAATATTCGCCCATTTATGCAGAGAAATTTCTGCAATTGTATACAATTGTATGTATGAATTATACATAAATAAATATATAAAATAGCAGTCAGAGAGATATATAAGAGGACAGACGGAATTACAACCAATCAGTCATTTAGGCGACTATTTATAATGTCTAGGGAGATAACATCAGACATAGAAAATTTTAAAAGACTCGTAAGTGATATCCTTTGCAACCTACACATTGATTAATACGCTTATATGCTGGCGTGTCTGCCTGCGTGCCGGAATGTTTCTATAGACGCACTACGGGTCTTAATGAGCGTTGGACCCTTAGAGGTTTTACGTATTTGCATTGCTTTTAGGATAAAGAGGCAACTGCTTTTACTGCCGACTGATGATGGCATAAAAAACGCAGAAGTAGAGAGAGAGATTAAAGTTCAGGAAACGCGATTTGCTATTAAGGAAACTTTTCCATGTCGTATGGCAATCACATTGAGATAGTAGTTTAAATCGAAGTTTGACTTTTCAGTTCATTCGTGTTGTTCTGTTTGTAGAAAACAACCCGGAGTCTCATTTTGGCCTGCATTTTATAGATCTTTCCGAAAACAGGAATTATCTATGTCTGAATCTGTTAGAAGTTTGGAAACATTTACTGGTGGAATGCCCCATGTACTTTAACTTTACAGATTTGAGGGCAATGGATATTAGACAGACGGACGGACGGTGGCTCTGACTTTGGCCTGGCCCTCTCTTTTCCTGAAAATGTGGTTGTCTTAGGTACGTTTGCATACCAGGCTTTTGTTAGACGGCGTGCCGAAAGACGAGATACGAATAATTTTGTTCGATCCTCCTTGTCCATATACTACAACTTAGTTGAAGGTAACTTATGGACTGACACTGAGATGACCTGCATGTAGCTCTTATGCTTTGCTAATGGCCTTCCTTTTCTGCTATGGTGATGTAGTTTCCACGTTTCTGTCCATTGCTATCGTTGATACTTGATTATGGACTTTGCCCGATTTTTTCTCCAAGGTTGCCCTTTCCCTATGTTAAACGGAAGAGGTTTGAGATAGTCCCGGCTTTGCCCAATGAGAATGTTATGCTCATGCGCATAATATAGACTGGTTCTTTCTTCAGTGTAGTCTTGTCTATAGATCACTAATCCACTATCCGTTCAGGTCATATGAGACCTGCAAGGCTGAGATTTGAATTGTAGATTTCTTCATTTGTCTTTGCGTCGAGCGAACTTTACGTGAACTAATGTTGGGTGTACATGCCGATGAGAGTGATAGAATCGATACAAGAACTTTGATACGGACTACCGTGGAAGTATAATATTCAAAAGACCGGCAGTTGCCTTCTTGATGTAATGTGGATGTGGCGACGAATACCTAAAATAGGCCAAAACGGAATATTGTTTGCTTCGGAGATTGAAAAAGTACCATACTATCCACTAGTAGCTACAGTGTGGTGGATAGTCCAAATCGCAAGAAGGGTCGACTTGCTGGCTCGAATGTGGCATTGCATTGCATTGCAACAAGGTGCGTAACCTAAAGTAGAGCAGAGGTTTGTAGATGGGCCTAATTCTCACCGGGGGAGACACGTCCTCTAGCGCGTCTGCATTTGGCACTCGGGGACTTATCATCCCATCGTGTTGAATATACGATTACTCACTCCGTATGCGATTGGGCACCGTGCACCGCAGGAACCCCACGTTCAACCACCAGGGACATCTGTACATACATATGTATATATATATATATATATATATATATATTTATAAGCACATATAAACAATTTTTGTTACATGAGCAGAGAGTTTTGAACAAGCAACACCGAAAAAAAAGAGAAGAAGATACGTATATGCGTGTGTGTTTTCATGCGTATGTCGGCTGAATCTACTATAATGACAACAGAAAATAGGAGCAATAACAACCAAATTTTGCAACGAACTAACGGTAATAGAAGTAGCGATAGTGCTAGTAATAATAGTAGTAGTAGTACCAGTCATTTTCGTGATTATAGTAGACGTTCCGAAAATTTAATACAATTTACAAAGATGCGCTCTAAATTTTTCATAGGCAAACATATCTACAGATATATATATATATATAAATATATATATATAAATATATATATACCTACTTTATATGTGTGTATATATGTATGTATATATTTTCGAATGAGTGTGAATTCGCATTCACTTATTGCAGAGAGAACAAGGAAATGCGACAATAAAATACGATTGAGAAAGTTCTCATGCAACTATTTCTTCATTAATGCGCACACTTTTGTTAAATAAATGAGCCTTTATGTGGGCGTTAAAAAAGGATAATAGTAAGAATAAAAAATATAATTCGCTTAGAATGACTTTTCTAAATTCGATCTTTTGTTTATTTTCAAATTATTTAATATAAAGGATGTTCAAAATGATTCTCAATCCTAATTAGTCTGTCTACTCACTACTACTCTCGTCGTTCAAATAAATAAAGACTTTAGTTCATCAATTATTTGGAGGCTAGTTTAGACATACTCTCAACATCATTTCCAAGACACTGAGAGAAGTTTGGCACAGCAAAGAAGTTTGATGTTCGCTCCATTGCTGAGATCGATCAAATCAACGTTTTAGTCGAATTCGTTCTGTCTTTGGAATTGACAACCGTCTTAAACCCTATCTCAATGATATTCAATTAATTGTTTTGCTACATTTACCGAAGTTTGCCACGATAATCAAATAGCTTGAGAATCCTTGAGAATTCATGATTCTTATAAGTGAATTACATGGAAACTTTTAATTTTGATTAACATTCTTTGACTATCATTCAATTCAAATTCAAAGTCGCAGCTTTTTTATCCTTAACTCGTTATGTGGACATTCTTTAACTTACATACCATATAACAATGCATCTCAGTACAAACACCATAATGAGGCACTAAAATCTCTAATCCGATTTATCCCTTAAACTGACTTTTAAACTTAAATGAAAATGAATTATGAATTACATAAGTGTGATAATATTAATTGTAATTATTATTATTATTATTATATAATATTATATATTATATTATATTATATTATATTATATTATATATATTATAATTTATTATTATTATTATTATTATGATTACAAGAGGTATACTTTAGACGTTAAACTTACTCCTACATTGTAAGAAAGCGAACATTTTTAGGTTTCTTTTTGTAACGATCCTTTGGCACCTATTGTACATTGGATATCCGTGTTTAATCTCAGTTACTTGCTTCAATTTTTTAAGACTACAAAAGCCATAACACCTAATCAATCCAAGTTTTATACGCTTATTATATACCAATGAACTGCAACAGGACATATGAGCCAAATAAGTTTGCTTTGAAGATTCCTTTATGAATTCTAGATCCAATCTAATATTTTACTACCTGGAAATAAACATCATTGAGTAGAAGCAAAAATTCTATAAATTTCTATTCTATTTCAAATGGACATTTTTTTAGGTTATGGAAAATAATTTTTGCCTACTTTCTGAGAAATATATTTAAGATCAATTTTGAAAATTCTTTATACAATTATTTTGTCTTTGTCTTGCTTAAGAATGCTTGTTCGGTGATCTCATGGAAGCTATTTAAACGCTTTTCAATACTTTAATGTTAATTATTAGCAAGAAATGTCTTTTTTTTATGGGATGATCTTTCTTAATATATATCATAAAGTACCGTTATAATGCGATAAATTTCCGTTACATATCAAAGTGAAATTTTAGTATTTTTTTTTTTTTTTTTTTTTTTTTGATAACAAGTAAATATAAGCACAAGTATATAATTATACATCAGCTATGCGGGTCTAAGATATTTGTATACATATATATACATATATATACATATATATATCTATATATATATATACGTGCGTTTTAGAGCGCAGTAGTATATAATCATTATTGTATCCCCTGGAATTCGTAAAGTGTAGAGGTTCACGACCTCATTATGCTGCACTGGCAAAGAGCAAATGGCGACTACGCACAATCATCGTCTGATGAACTGCTGCAATTTCTCTTCGAGACAGACACAAACAAAGTATATATAAGCATAGACACATATACTTATATTATATACATATATATATATATATATATATATATATATATATATATCTATATTGCCATCTAACCACCAAAACATAACCAACGACAACTAGTTCTAGTAAATAATACTTAGACTGGTCTGGTCTGGATAATTCTTGAGTATTGCAGAAATCCAAGTACATTTTAAAAGATAACTAAAAGAGCTCGTAATTTTAATTGTCTTAGTTTAAAGAATATAAAAAAAAAATTATTATACAATACTGTCTCTCTCAGGTGCTCAATTTAAAGATACATTTTATTTATTGAAAAAAGTTTGCAAAGTATTTTAAATTATTAAAAAAAAAAAAAAAATTCGCGTTACTTACTCAAGCGATGTTTTTGTTGTTGGTTAAAGCACTAAACGCCCAGACAATGTACACTTTAAAGTTCGTTGTTAAGAGTGAGAGGACCAAAAGTCAACGGCACGACATGCGCAATTTGTAACACAAACCCAGTCTGCTCCGTTGTTGTCGCGGTTATTGTCATTCACCGTAGCCCTCTAAGGGTTACATTACACTATACTACACTACATTGCCCTGCCCTACCTTATTTGGGTGCCTGGCTTCTGCAAAATACTAACAGCAACAGCAACAACAAGAACAACAACAGCGAATTAAATGTATTGGTAAATCCTGGTGAAAGCATACATACGAGTACATGCTCTTCTATATAATCATTCAATGCTTTCGACATTGAGGGAGCCGGAACATAGGGCATACAAATATATATATATATATAGTCGTTTACACACTTCTGTGTGTTCAAAAACCAAAAAAAAAAAAAAAAACAAAAACAAAAAGATTCAGACAGTTAACAAAACAAAAAAAAATGGACATAGACAAAACCATGCAAAGTGCAGCAGTCGTCTACAAACTCCACTTTATCTCACTTTACATTATGTTGCGTTGTTGTACGTAATCGAAATATTTTGGGTATGGTCAAGAACGTGAGAACACAAATTTGCAAACTTTTCATTCTCTCGCTCTCTTTCTATCTCTCATCGTTTGCGTGTCTCCGCTTCTAGTGCTAGTATTGCTTATCTTATGTACGCAAAGGTTTAGTAAGTGACAAAAAAAAAAAGAATAAAAAAAAAAAAACTAAACAAATAATTTATAAAAAATTGTTCTTATACTTAAATTTAATTTCACTTTTAAATTTTTAACTTTGTGGTTACGTTTAATAAACTCTCTAGTTACAATAGATGACAAACGTAAATAATAAAATCTATTCTATTGAGAGGATCAGAGTTTTTCGAAATTTTCTACGAGTTAATTTTTTTATAAAATTTCAATTTTCATCTGAAAAAGTCATTTCAACCATATTTTTGCATTTTTCAGTAATAATGTTACTTTAAAAGTAACCAAAATCCTTCCCACTCGACTTTTCCTTCTACGTGCAGTCAAAATTTTAAGCATGGGCACCGCTCGCAAATGAAACGAGTAGGAAAATCCACCTTTTTCTTGAAAGAAGGTTAATAGAAGCGAAATTTTAATAATAATCGGCAGAATTTTTATTGTATCCATGAGTAGTGAGCAAAACACCCAAAAAACAAAGTCGTTTTCAACTTATTTTATACTACAGGCCTGGCCAAAGGCCCGTTTAGCCCATTTTCAATATAAAGGTATCTGAAAAGAATGTTTCAATGTGTTTGACAAATTTCATTCATCCAACATTTTTATTTTTGCGACCGGGAAAATGATTACCGCAGAGATGACAAAGATAAGCAAATAGTTAGATGGAAGGAATAGTCTAAGTGGATACTGAATTTGATATTGATCATATATTTCATACTTTATGGGATTTCTGAAGTTTCTTTCTTAATGTAACAATTATTTTTGCAAAAAAATTAAAATCCAATATTCCATCATATCAAGTGTGGGTGATTGATCTTCTCCATTTTTATACCGATACTAGGTATTAGCTAGCACAAGGAACTTGGAATGTTTTATATATCTTTCTGCTATGGTTTACGGGTAACAACCAAAAAACCCAGCTTTGTTTTCCTTAAAACCAGAGGTGTTCTTAGTTTATATTGTACTGCAGGCTTGCCCTTTGACCGAATTAAACCACTTTTAATACCCATTTGCTTCTAAGAACTTGCAACGTTTCTGGCAAATTTGAAGTCGACTATTACCGCAAACATTACACAGACGGGCAGACGGATATTGGTTAAATTAATTTTATACTGATCGATTGATGCTCATTAAGATGCTTCTCAAATTTAATGCTCTCCAAAGCTTCCTTCTGGATGTTGCAAAGAAAATGAGAAATAAATATATTCCATCTTACGGTGTCGTAAGTTGCATAAAATTAAAGTTAAAGGACTAGCAGGTATAAGAATAAATCCTGACACTTTCCGTTGCAAGTTACATAATTTCTCTATTTTTGTGAGGCGAATGAACATAAAAATGGGATCGAAGAACCGATTGATCTTTTGAGGCTGTCTACATAAACAGCCATATTGTGGCTATTATCAGAATGAAAAATCTTCTTGGACAAGCAATAGCGAAACGATTGAAACTGGTATTATTTGTAAAGAGCGATACCAGTTGTATAAAGTGGAAAGTGAATCACATTCCACTTAAGTGTTGGTAACGCTTTCTGAACGAATTTTGCAACAGTAGTCCAAGGTTTTCGTGCCGAAAAGTAACGGCTTTAATACCAATCTTCGCATATTGCAAATGCCTCTTATTTTCGGCTATCGTCATAAATATTGAAATATCGCTTTTCGGATAAACATCGGTTGAAGTAGGTATTAATCAAAAGGAGAAACATTTAGGGAAGAATATGGAGTGAATAATAATGCGTTACTTTTAAGTGCTGCTAATCTTTTCTTTTCAATTCGCCAATATCATTCATTATATTGAGAAATCAATTTATATTTCGTATGCAAATATTTCTTTTATTATCGGCGGATTGTTTTTGACATCGTTCCCGAACGAAGATCTCGTTTGGCTAGAGTAATTCACAGCACATCACAGCAAAGAAACCTTCTCAAACTAGAAATACGAAGAACATTCGGTTTTATTATCCACATTAATGGTTTCTGCACCATGATTTCTCCTTGCGATATTGCGTCATGTCAGTTTTTAATCATCCATCATAAACCCGACATCGATTTTCAAATTAAGCAGGAAACGTTCAAAATAATCCTTATTGCGTATGTCTTTTTCCGTTCACACATAGTTCGAGTAATTGAAAACAACAAAATTGATTTTGTATACAAATTTCAATTGCGTAATTTACTCTGTTATGTCCAGCTTGAAGAAAATATCTTCATATGGAATTCGCAGTTTGACAAAGCAACCCCATCTCTCGTTGACTTGTTTATATAGTTGGCTAATTCGTATGACAGTTAACAACCGTTTCGTTTTCTATTAATTGTAAACCTAACACGCTTCGAATGGTGTCATTTTTATATTAGTCAGAAAAAAGTGTATTAAAATTATTATTAACACATTATCGTGTATATATTTAGAAAAGAACTTGGCGAACTTTCAAACGTATTCAGCGTATATGAAGAAAATGCTTCAGAAATATTTTCTGTGATTCTACATTTAATTTCATTGTATATACTGCTCCTAAGATTAGGGAACCAAGTGTCTATATATGCAAACTTGTAAGCTGTCATATCGAAAAGCGCTTCCAAAAATATCATACAAAAATAAAATACTAATTAACCTAGATATCTATCCAATTCATTATAAATATTAAAACAATATTTCTAGAAATGTTTTTGATTATTCGAATTTCACCCGATACTATAGAGGAACTTTGCTTACAAAAATTAGCGGTAAGTATATACGTAAAGGAGTAAGACCACTGTAACAGCCGAAAGAAAAAAAACGATTTTTTGACAATTTTTTTTTAAGATGAAAAAAAAGGTAATAAAACAATAGTACTAAAAGAGCCTATTGGACGTATATTGTGAAGTATATTTAATCATTACAAAAATCTTGTTTTCGAAAAATATTGTTCTTATAAAAGCAGCTGACAGCTTAAGGACATTTACGAAACGGAGCATAGTTGATGTACGCGCGAGTTTAAATTTAACAAAATTATTTAATCCTTATTCGTATGTCTACATATAAATAATTTTAAAAATATGAATTTTTCTGTAATTGGCATTTGAATGAAAAAAAGTTCAAATCTCTTTTACTCCGTTAGGACATATGTTTTACTTTCAATCAACAACTACTTTAATTTTGAAGTAGCACGAAATTTCTTCAAAAACATTTGTTAAACAAAATTATGTCAAAAATAAATCTGTGTTCGATTGAAGCAATACACCATACGAACCAATATTAATTTGTAATCGTTATAATCCCTTCAAGACAAGCGAACAATATATAGTACTTTTCATTATACTCTCGTTTCATAGAAATGAATTTTCTGGCGTATTTTCAAGACAAACTGAATATATCTTCCTATATGAGGCAATGGATATCCCAAAATCACTGATAAGATACAATTTTAGAGAACAAAATTTGTTTGGCAGTTATTGTACAGAAATTGGTATGCACATGATAAGTATAATCTATCTAGGTATGGATTTATTTGCTGCTTAAGATAATTAATTAAGTTAGATATAAAATTAGATAAAAAAATGTACGTGTTGTTATGTTTTTTCTAAATATAATTTCCGCAAAACCCAGATTTTTGTTAATTTTTACATTAACAAATTAAAATATAATGCAAACTGCTTTGAATTCTTTGTTCGTCTTGAGAAAACACTTGACATGATGGACATGCCAAAGATACCATTGGGATGATAATATGCACATCGTATTTTTGTGATCAATAGATGTTATAAATATATATAGATTACTAATAAAAATGCATGGATTTTTTTTTTGTTTACAATTTGAAACGATTCAAGATCTTTTGAAAAATCTTTTGAATAATTTTAAAAATATTTTACTTTCGTGATCTATCTTTTAATTAATAAGTACTTATATATATAAAAAAAAAAAAAGCAAAAGTTTATTAGTTTAAGGGTATTCAAAAAAAAAACACTATTATTAATTTTTTTAATATTTAGTCTAGGAAGAGCCATACGTTGATCATTAATACTGGAAAAATTCATTTATATTTACAGAAAAAAATTTAAAAAAAAAAAAAAAATTATTACAAATTTTGTAAATCTAATAAAACAACAAAAAGGTCTATGGAAATAGGCACAAAACATTTTCGGAAATTTCAAGCTTTTCAAACTTTGCATAAAAATTAAATAATTTGAAGAAAATTTAAAAAAAGAAATAAGTAAATCAATTTTTATAACCTCTCGGCCAAAAACACACTTTTAAGGCATTGGCAAAATAAATCATCAGATCATCAAACAACATCAAATTATATATGTTTGTAATTTAATTACCTTGCTGAAGTATCCAACCGTATGGCAACCGTCAACGTCAGCCAAAGTCATTATATAAAAGAGGAATGGTTCCACGTCATAATAAAGTGTTTTATGATCTAGAAAGAATTTCGCCAGCAAACACAAGTGTTGACAATATTGTTTGTGTCTTTTGCCATCCACTTGCCATACTTGTAATTTGCCTTTTCGATAAATCTCATCGCCTGGAGGATGTCGCCATACACATTTCTGAGCATGTCGTTTAATACCCGTTCCTGATTTTTGATAACGTAAACAAAATTCACATATATACATTTGAGGTAAACGGGCAACATCTTCAGGATATGGAGATTGATACCAGACCTTCATTTTATATTTGCCCATAGTTATATACCTTAAAATATGAGAGTAATTATTGAAATGATTTTTCTTTTAAATTTTCAAATCACTTACTTTATGCCTTTACCAATTGGTAACTCCTTAACTTCATCTTCAACTTTTTCAGAGGCCAAAGCCTGTGCATCCCTAAATAATTGCAAATCATAATCGGGTACTAGACCTAATAAACTAGGTTCTCGATCTTCATCTGTACATTCTTTTTCTAATTTCACTTTATCACTGCTTACAATATCCGAAATGGGTTTAAATCGTGACCGTGAGTCTTTAATTTTGTTAAAAAATTCTTTTTGTTCGGGAGTTTGTGTATGCTTCGCATAAGAAGGGATTTTATGGGAATCAATGCTATTGGAACTTGTTGATGATTTTGGTCTCACTTCGTTACGTAATTTGCGTTCGTTAGCTCGTTCTTTACACTCAGAGACGGACATATTGTGATAGATTGGGCAAGCTTCTGGTAAAAAATGTCGATCGAAATTACCACTTAAATGACCAGAAGAATCGCATCCTTCAATAGGGCATTTCTTTTCCAATTGCGGAGGCGAGGGTACTCGTGGCATAAGAGACACAGTGCCGAGCACTACTTCTTTTTTTACTTTGCATTTACTTAAACCACTGCCACCACCGCCAAGATAAGCTTTTTTAGCAGGACTCTTGGACAGAGCACGTTTTATTTCTCGCCCATCTGAGTCTGTTTCAGAGGCAAACGCTCCCCCTCCAACTGTAGCAGGCTTTACTGACTGTTTGTTCTGCCGAGTACTCAGAGAGCGTGTAAGTTTTCTGTTTGACATATTTCGCGTATGACATTCATCGCTATCTGAATTATCCAGCTTGTTTTTCCCATTTGTTTTGACTGGACGTTTATTCCTTTGACTTTTACCTACTTTCGTTGAATATGAAGAATCACTGTCGCTGTTTGTTTCACTACTACTACTACTGGATTCATCTTCCGAACCGGACGCGCTATCATATTCTGATTCATCAACACTCCTACGTCTAGCTGCGTTACTAGCTGCTTTTGCCGGCAGTCCACTGCAACGTTTCGGTGGAGGGCCTTTCCCTTTTACTGTCTGGTCGGTTATTGCGCCTTTTGCTGATGTTTTTTGATTGTCCGGCTTACCTTTTCTCAAAGCAGGCCCTTTGTCCGAACTTTCTGAATCAGCTGACAAAGCCACTTGTTTATCCTTTTCTGTTTCAACACCTGTTTTGCTGATTTTGCTGCTGTTAACAACTTCTTTCGTTGGAGTTATTTCTCTGGCGGGTTTTTGAAGTTTGGATGATGTTAAGACAAATGCGGCTGCTCCCGAACTCTTACGTCTTTGTGCGCTAGTTGGTCCCGAAATCGCACTTGCGGTTGTTCGTACCGGCCGTTTAGCTGGCGGCGTGTCGTCTTCACTTGAGAAAACATTAGTTTTCGATTGGCGTTGAGTAGTACTACCGTTTGTTATTGCTTTTGACTTTGAGGCAACTTTGTCAGTTTCAGACAACTTTTGTTGATTTGATTTACTTTCCGAACTTTTTCTTCGTGTATTTGCTTGATTTTTGGTTTTAGAATCATTACCTTTAGACGTATTGTTATTATTAGGTTTTACATCACTTGAACTGCTTGTTTCAGTATCTGTTGTGCTGCCTGAGCTGTCCGAACAACTCGAGCTACCACTTGATGTGCTAGACGTAGAACTTGAACTCGAATTCATATCAATAGAGACCTTCAAAACCACTAAGATCTCTTCTTTATAAATATAATCTAAAATATAAATGCTAAAAATAATAAATCGAGGCTATTTTTGTAACCTTTTGTATATTTATGCTATTTTTCTCAACATACTTCAGTGTTGCCAAATTTTGAAGGGAAATTCGATGGGAATCTTAAAGAATGTTCCATTCCCGAACGTAGCAAAAGAAGGAAGATTAATGAAACGGAAAAGTCTTGCTAAAATAACTTTCAATATAACAACTTTCAAAATTAAGTCAATATCAAGTATTAGTCTTATAAAAATTTTTTTTTAAATTTATGTCTTAAGCCGCTTTGCATAGTTTTATATGAAGAATTGGTTTGTCGGAAAGCTTTTGTATGAAAAAAAAAAAAGATTGTTCGTAAACTTTTGTATGAAAATGTAGTTTGTCGACAAACTTGTATGAAAGATTAGGCTGTTTACGACCCTTTATTTGCTTATTTTATTTATATAATGTAACTGATTTCTATTAGAAACAAGTTTTTGTTTCTAAGAAACGAACTGCATTATGCAAACCAATAATAGATAGGCAAAATTAAATAAAAATAAAATTATACAAATCTTGTATAATGGAGTTATCATATATCGATTTCAGACAATCACTTTCTACGTTAAAATACAACTTTGAAAGAGATAGTGTTGGTAAGTTTTCCTTTTTTATATTTAATACTAACACAAATTGCAAAGTGATTAACAATTTGTGTGTCAATTTTTGTTTCATTTCAAGCGCTAATACAAGTTGCAAAGTGGTTTCGAAAACAGGCGGGTCATCATGTAACGTTTTTGCTATCAGTTTTCAGGCAATGTAATACAGAAAGTGATACTATAGCATCATGTAAGCAAATTTAACTGGTGATTTTCACTTTTTTGTTTGCTCTCTCTTTTTGTGTCAATTCGGTGACAACAAAACAGGTATGTTCAAAATTAAAAAAAAAAAAGAGTTCTCTTCCTACTCATCAAGTCAATATAAGAGTTAGTTTAGATTTTAACACAAATATATATATAAACATATTACACATAACAAAATGCACAAATTTTACCTGCAAATGCTGAACAATATATTTAGGTATGTGTGTTTCCCTTTCACAGCTGTTTTTTTCTTACAAAACAACTTTGAAAGAGCATGTAGTGTTAATTTTTATTGAATTTTTGCAAAATTGTTCTAGATAATTGTCGACCGATGAAATTAAATAAAAATCATTTTTTAAACATGTATTTTATTCCTAACAGATAGAAAAAATACAATAAATAATTGCATGTAATTGCTTTTTCAATTTGTCAACATTTGCTTTCATGATTTTCAATTTAAAATTTTTAATCTAAAACAGGTCCGTTTGCACATTTATAATGTATAATTTTTTGCAAAATTGTTGTAGACAACTGCCGACCCTGATTTTTAATTTTTAATCTAACACAGGTCCGCTTGCAAATTTGTTCAAAGTTACGACAATTTTGGTGTCGCCAAATTTGACTTAAAAAGAAAGCGCACAAAATGAAGCTCACCAATTGAATTTGCTTATATGAAGCTATAGCATCAATTTCTAAGTCACATCATCTAGAAAGTGAAGTGAAAAACGTTGCATTATGATTTCCCAGCTGAGGCAACCCAGTAGTTCAATTAAAGTGTTGCCAGAAAACAAAATCTATGACTGTAATGAACATTGAATAAATAAGAAATTTTGCTTTGCATAAATGTTAAGAGGGCGCATGTATAAGTGCATAAACTGTTAAAAAAAACGTAGTTTATAAAAAGAAAAATATAAATATCATATGAAATATATTTTGTAAGAACTGGTTTTCGGCTTTACATTGAAGAAAAAAAGGAGCAATATTAATTTTAGGTTATGTTAACTTGTATAGTAATTTCGTTTAAAAAATGATACACGTAAAGAGTGTTAAATTTGTAGTGCTATGTTGTCTTATGCTTACGCAATGTTGTCTAAATCTAGCAGGCGATTCTTCTTTTGAAGACAACGATTTTGCAGAATTTGAAGACTTCGATAGTGATGACGATTTGATGAAAATACAGGAATCGAATGCTGGAGCACAACTATCTGCTACCGAAGAAGTCTCCAGTTTTACTGAGAAAGGCGTTAAAAGGGATCAAAATATTTTAGAGGATGACGATGATGATGGAATTGTAGAAGATGAAGACGAGTTCTTTAAGGACGAGGAGGAATTTGAGGGCTTTGATTCGCCTGATAAAGAAGACGATGATCTAGATCAAAGAATGACTGAGCCCAAACTGACCGTAGCTAAAATACCGATGCACTTCAGGTAAACTGTCGCTCCCGAAAACAAAGCGAAATCGGTAAACTTACCAATTTTACAGAACTCACTGGGATTCTTATTGGATAGAAATGCTTATGTTAGCTGGTTTAATGGTTTATTTCATAAACTTTTTTGTCGGTAAGGCCAAAAATGCAAATTTAGCTAATCGCTGGTTTAACACGCATAGAGCCTTGCTTGATGATAACTTTGTATTGGTGGGAGATGACGGGAAAATGGATAATGAAAAAAATGGTTTAATAAAAGAAAGCGAGAGTCTTTATACCTTATGGTGCTCTGGTCGTACTTGCTGCGAAGGTATGCTTGTTGAATTGAAAATGATAAAGCGTCAGGATGTGGTGTCATTGACGGCTGGATTAATGCGAGCTCAACAAGATCAAGTTCATATAAAAATTGATTTAACACGCGGTATAATGGACACTTTTGTTTTCTTCGTGGGCACAAAAAGGACTGTTACTAAGGTCTTTAAGGAATATTCTGATCTGGTAATTATAAGATGCTATTAATATTCGCTGTGTTCCCTTCTTAATTAATCTTTTCACCCAGAGCAAATACTGCACTCAAGTCAGTAAGCCAGTGACACGTTACAATGTACCAGATGGATTAAGCATACTTTCTGAAATTCCTGAGGCTACTTCAGCTATACTGGAGAACCGCGTCATAATTGCTTTAACTAAGTATCAACAATATATCGATTACATACATATATCTGATCAATTCAGTGGCCCAGTGCAACAAGAAGATGCCAACACTCTAAAGCAGCCGGACACTAAGCCTATTTTATGGGCTGGTTTCAATTTACCAAAAGATGGAGACATGGAAGCTGTTAAGCCCTTATTGTCTCTCATATTTTATTTAATGGAACGTCTTAAGACATACCGCATGTCGAAAGAGGTAAGATTTGCGATCGAACCTAGCTTAAGATCCCCTCGTTCATTTTGTTTAGCAGAGGAACACATCACACAGTTGCAAGATGAATTCAAATATTATTTGGGGAACTATGTGGACGTTCGATTAGAAGAATCGCTCTTATCCTCCTAGTTTTTTTTTTTTTTTTTTGCTGGAATCATGTTTATTTATTTTATTTTGTGGCAAGAACATAAACGACGAAGCTCTTTCTTTTTTGGGTGCGACGCTTTCAATAATTCTTATATCTAGATACTGTGGTAGACCTTGAATACGGCAAAAAGTATTCCGTAAAAATAAATCATTAATTTCTTAATTTCTTTTTATTTACAGGGAAAACAAAAAGCTGATCGAAATCGTCTGCGTGTGGAGGAAGACTTTTTAAAGAGTACTCATGCCGCACGTGCTGAAGCCGCAGCCCAGCGACGTGAAGAAAAACGAAAACAGGAGAAGGAACGCGTCATGGCTGAAGACGATCCTGAAAAGCAACGTCGATGGGAATTAAAAGAGCAGAAGCGTCAAGCCAAGAAAAAAGCTCCTAAAATGAAACGTTTGGCTGTCAAATCCCTATAGCCCTACCTTGTGGCCATAGATATAAATGAAAACTTGAAAAGATTTTTCTTGAAAAATGTATAATTACGAGAAAGCGAACTAATGGTACATTGAAAAAGTTTTGGGAAAACATATATAAAACTTATTAGATGAAAATTCAATGCTTTTGAGTTATTTTGTAAAAAAATATCTTGTTGCGTAGTTTTTGAAGTAAAATTATTCTGCCTTGCTCGCTCTTAACATTTAATAGGGAAACAATTCTCGTTTGACATGTAGGCTATATGGTTGCGTAATGTTTTTATTTGCTTCTGAGCCGCATCGAAGCTGTACGACAAAGTATTGATTTGTCCTCGCATTTCTTTTATAACAGCCTCACGATCGTTCACAGATAGGCAAGCCGCCGCCCTACATTGGGCCACATCTTTTTCCAAACGATCCATACGATTCTGCATTTGTTCTTTCATTACTTCAGATCTTTCCTTGGTGCGCGCAATAATCTTGGCCGATTCACAGCGAAGTGTATTTAGATCTTCTTCTGCATTTCTCAATTGTTCACAGAAAAGATCACGTTGTCTCTGCACTTCTTCTAAATTTTTATTAACTTTAGTTAGCTCTTGTTGGCATTCACGAAGCCGTGATTGAGAATCGTCCTGCCCGCCTGACTCATTCTGCTGTTTTTTCAATGATTTCAATTCTTTGCATACAATCACAAGTTTGTCTTGCAATTCTTCTTTCTCTTTGCATGTGTCAGCGAGTTTCAACTGTTCATTTTCAAGCAATTTCGGATATTTCAATAATTCATTGACCTTCTCTTGGAATTTAGCTCGTATCTGTTTGACCTCCGCATTGATTTGTTTTTCAACAGTTTTATTATTCATGTTAAGCTTCTCGATTGTGGCTTTTTGCTCCTCGACTTTTTGTTGGGCGGCTAAATACTTTTTGATGTAATCGTCTAATTGTGAATTTTGCTCTTTTAGTAGACACTTGAATTCTTTCTGTTCGTCTTCAAATTCACCGACACGATTACGCAGCAAAGTCAATTCAGATTCATCAGCGTTACCTCTAGTACTTTTACTGCCAGGAGGAACTCGCCCAGCTCCACCGCCGCAGACATTTTTTAATCTGTTATCAAATAATCTACTCTTTATAAACTACTCTTTATAAACTGTTTGTTTAAAATATATTTATACTTGCTTTTCACTCATCTCCCTAAGTTGCTCATCCTTTTTGCTGAACTCGGTTAATAAGTAGATATAATTCCCTTTCAGCTTTTGCAATTGATCTTCTTTATTGGACTTGGTTGACTTGCATAATATAGCAGTGTCTATAGGAGGCGGGTCTACTTCGTGGTCATTGTAGTTTTTTGAATGTGATTTAGGAGGACAAGGCTTACTGATGTCGTGGCTCTTTCGATGATGTGGACACGGCTGGTTCAAGTCTTTTTCTACCTTTCGTCTACAAATCTCACCCTTCAAGTTATCAAGTGTTTTTTGCAGGCAGCATAATTTCTCTTTTAGATTATCAACCGATGAATCATCTTGTGAGGTTTTCTTGTGGTTATGCGGACAAGGTTTTTTATTTTTGCATGTTTTTAATGCTTCGAAGATTTCTTTGACTACTTGCTTATCGTCACATTCTTCATCTGACTCCCCGGACGAACTGTAACTTTCAGAGCAGACCTCACGTGATTGCGACGTTTCACATTCACTACTTGAAGTACTTCGCTTTGCTTTAGAATGAGATTTTGACGGACAACACGTCCCAGGTTCTCGCTTAACAGGTGTTTTCTTTGACGTCTGCACTTGCATTGTCTCGCAAAAGTAAGATATAGGAGTCATTTGGTCCTCATCGAATGTCGTGACGAGTGGAATTTCTTTATATCGCCGTTTTGAGCCAAAATTTTGCAAATGCATCGCCTTGTTTATTAGACAAAGTAGCTTTGCCGACTCTTGGTCTAAGCATTCTTGCAAGCATTTTAGATCTTTTTGTTCGCAACTTGTATTACACGGCTTGCATATTATATCCTGAATTTGTTGTTTGACACGTTCTATTGTTTCATTTTCACAATTGATTTCTTTTACAAGCCTTTTGTAATCTTTATAGTTACGCTCTTTCTCTAAATCATCTTCGGATCCCAATGGACTATAATCTTCTCCATCATCCATATCAACGGCAGGCTTTGCTCCCTCATCACCCTCCGGTGGAGGAGCCTGTTCACCTTCTGGGGGAGCTTCACCCTCTGGAGCTTCACCCTCCTCTGCTGGTGGCGCTTCTGCCTCATCAGCCATTTTTACTCCGCAATTATTTGTAAAAGTTTAGCAAAGAATGTATGTAAAGTTTCAACGAAAAATTTAAGCAAAAGTTCAACAAAAAAAGTTTAAATAGATAAATAGAAAAAAATACTACAAATTTAGGTTTTTATCGAAGATAGATTTTAATTTTTTATTAAGTTTATTACGTTCTCAAAACATTTTCTTTAAATGATTAAATTGGAAAATTTTTTTTGATCGAATTTCGAAAGCCTTCTAAATGAATGTAAAAGTAATTTGAGAACAAAACGAATCAGTGTTAAAGTGCTTGAAAAATTGAGTGAGAAAAGACGACGACTGACGACCATTTCATACCTCCTCGGGCTTCAGGCTTCAGGCTTCAAGCCTCCTCGAGCCACTTCATGCCTCCTCGGGCCATCTCAAGCCTCCTCGGGCCACTTCAAGCCTCCTCGGGCCATTTCATGCCTCTTCAACATTAAAAGAATCGGCTTTAAGAATATAGCTTTTTGAATATCCCGAGAAGCAGAAAATTAACAGATTTTTCATGTTCTTTTCAGAAATGTTAGCTCTTAAATTAATTATGTTTGAAAGGTTTCAGAATTCCGACATCTGCAGCAGTTTTGATGGTCGTTAATTAAAACTTGGCCAACAATGAAGCGAGCGGCTCGACGAGATTCGTAATCTCCCTGTTGCCAACAAATGCAAACAAGAAACAAAAGAAATTTCGTTATTTTACTTCTCTAGGTTTATAAGTGTAACTATTCCGACGTACTTACATGAAATTATTTTTCAAACTAAAATCATCAACGGTCTCAGAAACATTTTTTCTGAATTTGTCTAATTGGTATATGGCGGTTCGTAAACTATTCTATTAGCAATAATTCTAATTGATTAAATTAATCCACGAACGCAACGCAATGTCTTTAAAGAAATAAAGAAAAAGTGAAAATAAGGCCCGACAGAAAAATGTAAGAATTGTTTTTCGAACTATGAATTCATATGATTGCAGTTAATATATTTGATTTGCTCAAGTCTACGATCCAATTAATTAAGTATTATCTATTAGCTTACTATAATAAGTTATGGTTGTAACTTCATTCAAGGAATATATCTGTTGTCCATTTGTTACCCATTTAGGTTTAGTATTTTATTTCAATTAATTATAAAAATAAAAATAAAGGAAGTTTATTATAACAAACATAAAGGAAAGACAATATTATACTTGGAAAAAAGAAGTTCAAATGACCTGTTACGTAACCAAGCTATTCTCTAGAAAAACTTTTCGAAAACTGAAAATTTGGCGCTGACGAATTGTACGGCATTGCACGATACGACTTTATTAAAATCTCCACATTTCGAAAACATTTTGTCTAGTTTATCGATAACTGTTGAAGGCTCCTTCGAATGGATCTGCAATATCGATCGATGTGAATGCATTCTATCGGTATTGCCGCTAATGGCCACGTTTGTATGTGTTTGTTTGGCGCTGTGGCTGCTGTGGCGCGCTGTTAGCAATTCCTGATGTAAGTTGAAATATCTTCATATAATCCAGCCAAATAAACACAACTGCGGGCTAACCGCTTCATTCTTTCTTTTCATTTCCCCTCTTTCCAGTTTGTGAGAAGCGTTTGTTTTCCAGTCATTCTTTAAACATTTAATTACGTCTTGTAAAATTTTAAAATTTTGTCTTGATCCGTTCACTAGTAACTTACTAAGATGATCGGGGAATCTATCAGAACAATCTTGTTCTAATGTGGCGCATGTAATAACAATGTTTTTCGCTGCCGAAGCCTTTCGATCTACCGACCGGGATAATACATCTACATACCCAAAATTTTCGGTGATTATGTATAGTAATTTAAATTCCTAAATCATAAGCAATCACGCCCATCGTTGAAGTCTATCTGCTCCAAGCATAGAGACACATTTTTTCCTATTAAGAATAGCTAATAAAGTTTTGTGATCTGTGTATAGAGCAAATGGTCTACAATAAATGTATTTGTGAAATTTTTTTACAGGGAAATTTAGAGCAACGGTTTCGTGTTTGTTGACATTACGTGACTTACGACTGCATCTGCAGCTATTTTGATAGGACTAGTTTCCTATGTCGCGTATTACGTTAATAACAATTTTAAACATAAAATATTTTTAAAATATCGCAAGCTTTTTTGCATTTAAAGGACCATTCAAATTTTACCTTATTTTTTAGAAGAAGCCCCGTAAGCATATTCATGTGTGTTAGGTTTAATGGATTGGCCTTTAACTTTGCTGGGATCTTATTCTAAACCTTGTGCTGAAACGATGTTGCTGTGATCATCCTCACACACACACACACACACACATTCATCTTTTTAGCGAAAAAATTACATTTTTCGAATTTGATATGGAAACCGCATTATCATACGTTTTGAAGCACTTTTTATACATTTTCCAAATGTTTTTGTTTTGTTGATTCGCCAATAATGATATTACCTATATACATCGCTGCATCATCGATACCATCCAGTCTTGTATCCATTATTTGTTAAAAAGCATCAGGAGAGTTTTTATTGCAAAATCCAAGATATCTAAGGATTGCTAACGATGAAGTTCGCATTCGATTGGTTAAAGTATAACATAGATCACTGATCCTTTCGCTCTAAAAACTAGTTTACTGATGGATTTGAGATGCCGTTGAAGTTTTGTTTTGGTATATCTTGATGACGTGTCTTAGAAAATGCCCACATATTCGGATTTTATTTTTAAGAGTATTGTCATGTCATTGTATTTGGCAATAAAAACTATTTAAAGGTTTGTCCCGTCACGACAGCAAAGTGCATCAAGAAGTAGACGAAGAATCAATATTTACCTGTAGTTTAGGTAATTGCAAAAATGTGCGCAGCGCATATTCCCACAATATCAACACCGCTTTTTTTTAGCATTATTTTTCCTTTGTCTTTTTCGAAAACTTTTTTTGAACTTGTACTTCGGTTTGATTGAATAACTTAAATGACGCCAGTATTCTGTGCAATGAGAACTTAGTTTTTCTTAAGCACGTGACACGAGTTTGCCTATGGTATGCTAAGAATCATCTTCCAGTACAGAGAGACTTCTCATCCGAGCTTCTAAATCTGTCTGACCAAAAAAAAAAAAAAGTGAACATTCGTATTGGATTGCTATCATTTGTAAAATCTTTCATTTGTATCGTATACTTATGCTGAATTAGTGACAAGATCTTGTGCGTTTTTAATGGTCTATGGACATGTCCAGTGCTGAGCAAAGATACTTGTATACCAATTAATTAATTTTTGTACTCTCAGTCTTTTTTTCTCTTAATTAAGTTACTAAATACATATCTCTTGTATTCTTTGATAATTTAACGCACCATGTTTGCCATAAGTAATTGGATCAAACTTCCTCATTAATAGCCTAGCACTCACCTGCAGATTCATCCACTTAAAATGTGTATTCATACCTTGTACATCAACTGTTAAATATGACGCCATCACCATACAACAAATGTTTAAATAATCTGATAGATTTGTCTAATATAAATTGGGTCACTTAAATTGTGTTAAAAATAAATATGCTTACTCTAAGACAATCATACTAAAATTAAGTGAGTATGTTAAATATTCAATATATTACGATATTAATTTATAATAAAAGGGACAAGATAAGGAATATATATATAAATACTATTAGATTACTTAACTTATATTAAATAAAATAGATAAGGCGAGAGTGTGGGCGACATATTAAACGATTTAAATGGCTTTTGATGATGATATTGATATTGTTGGTGGGATGCCGATTAACTGGTTTATAGTTAAGTCGATCAAGATGGCCGAACTCATATGTATTTAATGTCGTTGTTAACTACACGCTAATATACTCTTGAATAAGTAAACTCTTCAACTAGAATCGAAGGTTCTTCATTAACAGAAATGAGCCTAATTTGAATCAACAGTTTGGCTGGTTTTTGATATCATTCCGCAACACTGAGTATGCTGAAAATGCTGTATATGCAAATGCACAAGATTTCACTTGCAAGTTTTACTAAAATTTTGGAAACTGGCGTCAACATTTATTTGAGCAGATTTGAATATGCTTTTATAATTACTAATAATAAAGAGATTCATGGGAAATAAATAAGTAGTATAGTAAACAATAATAACTCTTCCAATATATAATTACATTAAAAAAATTCCCTTAATATACAAGTTCCTCAAAAATGAGTTTTCTCTTCCTTTTTCTTATTTTCTTTTTACATAAATTTAGTTTAATTAGTCAATCGTGTCCGCCACTATTTCTTATTCTATTGCTACACATTAACAGCAAATTTTTTTCATCTTTTTTTCTTCTTTTTTATTTTCTGACGTCACAGATTTTCTATAACAATTATTGTAGTTTCTTATATTCTGACGCTATTTAATTTTCTTTTAAGTCAAATTCCAATTATACTGCTAGATTTATATCAGTCGTTACTATTGCAATATTTCAATGAATATTGTCTGCATCTTTTTTATTAATTATATATTAACTCTTCATACCGAAGTTATTTTTGCTTTTAGTGATTTAGTTATTATATTATTCACCTCTATATTTATGGATAAATATATTTATGAACGTAGTTTTCTCTTTATCATCATGATTGAACAATTGCAACCGATATTTATTAACTCACTTGTAATGCATGCGCCGAAGCACGCACGAATTTTTTCATTTATTAACACGTGTGACAGAAACCTATGACCTTTAATAACCTTTTAGATTTTCGTAATGCGTGAATTGATTTTTTTTTTTTTTTTTGCATATTTTATGGTTATTTTTATACAAACAGAGTTCGTTAAAATAGTCGAATATGTGTATGTTTTCATTAGGTTTACATTAAATACTTTTGCCATTGTTGTTGTTGCTTTACTAATGAAGATGATGTTTGTTAAGAAATAAATTTTCGCTCAGAATCATTTTGAAAATTTGCATTAAATTTATGCTTAAATTTCTACAGTCGAGTGTTTCTATTATTATCGTAGCATTTACGGTTTATTTATCTAAATCAAAAAAATTTATTTTATTAAAGCAACGCACAACGAGATATATTTTATATACATATGCAATTATTTTTTATACCAACCACCGAAGGTGAGGGGTATATTTCATTCGTCATTTGGTTTGTAACTACCAAAAATTAACTTCGGTGACCCCACAAAGTATATATATATTCTTGATCAGCATCAAATTTAGAATCGATTTGATTTTGCTTGTCCGTCTGTCGGTTCGTGTAATGTCTATGTTAAACATTCTCCTGGTGACAAAACTGAAGGTATCGTCTTCAAATTTGGCAGAAACATTGGAAGTTCTTGCACGCAGGTTGGTATGGACCAAATCGGTCCAAGGACGCGATATCAAAATGAGGAAGTACTTAAAAATGTGTCTGTTAAGTATTTACATGGTTATGCTATATGTGGTATATTACAATATATATATATATATATATATATATATATAACGGTTTTATTATATATATATATACAGGTATATATACATATATGTACATATGTACATAATTGAAGTATCCTCTTACAAACAGACTCCTCGTGTACTTCACTCGTCTTGTCTTTTATTTCTTATTTTCTTGGCACTCATCCAATTTTTTTGAGTTTTCTACTTTGCCAACATGACGAACGATGCTGGCTTTTCCCTCCAAACATACTTGCGAGAGAAGTTAATATATAACGTCACTAGTGTAACAAAAAAGCACATGTTGCATTCAATTGTTAAATCATGATGAAATTCCTTTATGTCGTCGCAAATTCATTTAAGAAATTTCTTAGACATAAGATGTAGGGCGATTAGTTTATAAAAGACAGGAAGACTCTATCGCATAAGGATTATATATATATATATATATGAATAAAAGACACATTTACATAAAAAATAGCAACATTGAGGTTTTATATTTTTTATGGAAGTCGTATAAACTATTTCAATAAAATATTATTATCATTTTTTTAAATTTAACTCATGTCCTAATCGATCTAATCCTGGCAGATAAGGCATCTTTTTTTTTTAATTCTATCGTCAAAGTGGGTAAATTTTTCTTTTAGAATTGAAGTTTTCTCAATTGGAAACTGCTGCTCGAGAATAGTAGTGAATATTTATCTAGTCAACGTCCAAAGAAAAGGTTTAGTGATCGCATAAATATATATATATATATTAGTTTGGGGAAAAAGAAATCCATTATTTTTATATGAACTTCAGGACTTTATTTAACATGCTTCGGATTGTCCGATTTGGGTCAAATATGCACCGTTTTGTTGTATGATTTGTTGCCATTTCAAAGGTAACTTCAAAATGCCTCTCTCATAGAAGTCTTGGTCTCTATTTGCAAAAAACTCTAGTA
>KK351013.1:4137495-4220730 GCA_000671755.1 Glossina brevipalpis
CGCCTGGCTTGCATTTTCGCCTTTGTCAAAGAAAAACTGTAAAATGTACCGAATTTTCTCTTTGTTCACTTCCATTTTTAACACGCCGTAACTCACAACTGAATGCACCAAATATATATTTTTGATCAAATGTTAAATACTTGAATCGATCTGCTCAACTGTTTAATTGTTAATATAAACTATCTAACGATCGCAAAAGTTAAGATATCATGTTTAAATTGGGTACAAACAATGGGAAGTTCCTGTACGCAAAGCTTACTTACTACTGAAAATGAGCCAAATCAAAAGATATACGTACAGTAGAACATAAACTGAGAACCCCTCCGTTTTGAAAAGCAAAAGTTTGGTATCCTGCTCGATATTTATCATAGTTAGTCATGGTATAACCAAAACAAAATTGCGTGGGTAATCCGAGAATGCCCATAGGAAATATGGAAGAAAACGTGGATCAAAGGTAGAGAAAAATCTTACTTATGATTGCATAAACCAAAAACAATGTGTAATGAAGAAAATAATAAACAGAGTTTTTCGCCACATAGAAATTTGTGATAGCGACCTAGACTACAAGAAATAGTAATGGATAAAAAAATAAACGGAAGTATTTCTCGAATGGATTGAGAGAAATCTAACTTTTAGTTGTCTTGAACATTTTTATTGTCGGTTTAATATTCGCTTGAACTAGTCCAAGACCACAAAATGATTGAAAAAATGTATTTCTAAATCTATTTTGTATTGCTTTTAGAAATATTGTAAACTAAGATTTTTGATAAAATTCCTTTATTTACAAGTACATTTATGTACAAATAAATCGAACGGTGTCAGATTAAAGAACTTGCAAGATGTGCTTGTTTAATACATATATCTACAAGTATGTATAGGTATGAGTGACTTTTGTGCTGTGTGTGGTTTTAACATTTAATGGGAAAACAATTCTCGTTGGACATGTAGGCTATATGGTTGCGTAATGTTTTTATTTGTTTTTGGGCCGCATCGAAACTATATGACAAAGTGTTGAGTTGGCCTTGCATCTCACGTATAACGACTTCACGATCATTTACGGAGAGACAGGCCGTAGCTCTACACTGTGCCAGATCTTTTTCCAAACGATCCATACGCTCTTGCATTTGTTCTTTGATTACTTCGAATCTTTCTTTAGTGCGAGCAATAATTTTAGCTGATTCCGAGCGCAGAGTATCTAGATCTTCTCTTGTCACTTTCAATTGTTCACAGAAAAGATCTCGTTGCCTCTGCATATCCTCAAAATTTCTAGTAACATTTTCTAAATCAAATCGGCATTTTTCCAATTGCGGACGACAATCCTGTGCTGTATTGTCCAATTTCGCTTTCACTACTTTCAATTCCTTGCACACAATCACAAGTTTATTTTCTAATTCTTCTTTTTGTTTACAAGCTTCGGCCAGTTGCAATTGTTCATTCTCCAACAACTTCGGGTATTGTAATAATTCATTGAGTTTTTCTTGAAATTTAGCTCTAATCGCTTTCACTTCCGTATTAATTTGTTTTTCTACACGTTTATTACTCATATTGAGTTTCTCTATCAAGGCATTTTGCTCTTCGACTTTCTGTTGGGCGCCGAGATATTTATTGCGGTAATCTTCTAATTGTGTAGCTTGTTCTTTCATCAAACACTGAAATTCCGTTTGTTCCTCTTTGTATTCGCTGACCCGAGTCCGTAACAACACTAATTCGCTTTCATCAGCATTACACCCATCGCCAATACCTTTGCGTGCTACGCCTGCGCATTCGTGTTTTAATCTGTTTAGATATTAAATTATGATATTTTGAAATTCTTTCAAAAAAAAAAAAAAATATACTTGCTTTTTATTCAATTCCTGAAGTTCTTCATCTTTTTTCGTAAATTCTGTCAACAGGTAGATATAATTATCTTTGAGTTTTTGGAATTGATCTCCCTTGCGTGGTTTGCGCAATGCGCAAGGATCTAAAGGGGGAAGTGTCTCTTTCTCACATATGCCATGGCAGTCATCGTGGCAGGGACCACCGCAAACATTAGAGCAAGGATTAGGGCAGGGATCAGGGCAAGGGACATGGAAGGGAATAGGGGGGCAAGGACTATGATTAGGTATATGGCCTGTTGAGGATGGTTGACGGGGGATTTCAGATTTTTTTTCATGCAGCGGGCAAGGCCCGCTTAATTTCCTTTCAACTTCTCGTCGGCAAATTTCTTCTTTCAATTCTTCAACTGTCTCTTGCATACCAAATATTTTATTTTTAAGCTTCTCAAACGATGAGTCCGCTTGACATATCTTTTTTTTTTGATGCGGACAAACTGCTGCTTTGCTGTTAGCTCGATTTTTGCACGTTTGATTTTTCTTTTTGCAAAGTCGTATCGCTTCCAAGACATCTCTAATCAATTTTTGCTCATCATCCTCTGCAGTACTTGATGTTTCATCGCGACGTTCTTGACAGGGACATGGCTTTTCATATTCACTACTATCAGAACTAGCAACAAATTTCGAACAAGTCGCAGAATGTGGAAACTTAGTAGACGGTTTCTTCGATGTTTTAACTTCCATTGTCTCACAATAGTAAGATATCGGAGCCATTTGATCCTCATCAAACGTTGTAACTAATGGGATTTCTCTGTAATGACGCTTTGAGCCAAAATTTTGCAAATGCATTGCTTTGTTTATCAAACATTGTAACTTATCCATTTCCTGCTCCAAACAATCTTGCAAAGATTTCAGATCATTTTGCTCGCAGACTGTAATACATGGTTTACAAGCTATATCTTGGATTTGCTCTTTAATGCGTTCTATAATCTCATTTTGACATTTTATTTCCATTACAAGTCTTTTGTAATCCTTATAATTTCGTTGTTTTTCCTGATCATCTGAAGATCCTAGTGGTGTATAATCTTCTCCTCTTCCCTCTTCTTCTTCTTCTTCTTCTTGTGTTGCTTCTTCTTGTGTTGTTTCGCCTAGGTTAGAGAGCGGTTCGGTGTCAGGAACACTTTCAGTACCGGGTACTCGTTCATTTCCTTCTTCTGTCTCCGGGGCATCGGCCATTTTTATTGCAAAATTTGTTATAAAAGTTTAATTTAAAATAACTAGAAATTTAGGATGTAATTAAAAAAAAAAAATTTTAATTTTGTTTTATTTTTTATTTTACTTTCAATTTGTCAGTGTAGTGACCCGTTTTAAAAACTAAATTAATTAAGTTTCGATGATAGTCTGATTCAATGAATTCGCTTTCAAAAATAAAAATGATATTAAAGTATTTAAGAAGTTAATCTCTGAATTGAAAGCATTTCGCAAACAAGTTAGAACTAAAAGGATAATGAAGAAATTGTCTGAAATTTTCTACTCAAATTTATAGATGTTTGTTCCTTAAGTGAAAATTTTCATTCATATATTCCTAATTAGTTTCATTTCCGGTTATCTAAACTCTTTAAAGAAAAAAACTTTAAATACCTCTCTCTCTCTTCAGAATCTACGTTTTTCAAAATTAATTTTTCATTTTCAAGTCTTAGATTAGCTGATAAAATGACGTAGTCTGAGCTTTGCCTGCAAGCGTAGTTTTATTCATTAATCTCGTTAGGCTTCATCGAAATTTAACTGTCAGTTTTTTTTTGGATGCATGTATTCAAAAAAATTTTGAAATGAGAATATAAGATATGAAAAAATATTTAGTTTTATCCTTCGTATTAGTGTGCTTTATTTAATACCTTTTGTCTTACTGACTGACTAATTATGAAAATCATTGTGCTTGGAAAACAATTTCAAATTGATTCGCAAAACAATTGTAATCAATTTTGACAAAGATTGATGATAAATTTGTTTTTGTTTTATATTCAGTTTCGGTTGTTCATACGAAAGAAAGTAAAAAGTATTCGTTAGAAAAATTTTCCGTTGGTAAAATAGATATTTGGAAGTTTGCATCATTTTTGAAATCTCGTAATACATGTTTTGAGACGTTCCCACCCGTATGGACCTAATCCTGGATTGCATCGATGGAGCGTAAAAGTCAAAATTTAGAGTTTACGAAAATAAGAAATGAGGAATTGGTATCGCGTAGCCATCTTACGATACCAAGTGATCCGTTGGCGAGTAGTTCGAGTGGTGATATTAAAGCAAAATTGCTATTAAAGCCCTGCCATTCAAGTACACCCAATTTCCCAAAGCTCTCATATTCTCTTTCACGAAATAATATAAATGATGACGAAGAGCAGCTTGATGAGAATGGTGATGCCAGCTCAAATTCGCTTATGGAATCATCTTCAAAGTGTCGTGAAATAAGTTCAAAACTTAAGGCCGAATTATCAAAATATAAAAAAGAGCTTAGAGAATACACGAACACAACAAAAAATCTCGAAGAGAAGTATATGCAAATTAATTTTGAATTAAATGAAATGCAACAGAAGCATGATCTTTTCGTGAATACAAAACATAATAGTTGCAGCGGCGATTCCGAATCTTATACAGAAATGACAAGTACTGGTTCGGAATATTCGTTGAAACGTAAATATACGCAAGTTTTCGATCGCGGTCCCAGTCTTCTGCGAATTGTTGGAAACGATTCGAATAATGGTATTGTAGTTCACGGAAAACTTGAACATGAACTGCGTAGAAAACATCGACGGCAAAACAAAGACTATGGTTCACAAAAACGCAAATATCGTTTAGATAAAGAGAATGAACCCCCGTTTTCCGAGATTTGTGGCTCTGACTATAAAGAGAAATGTAATAAAGGCCTTACCGACATTTATAAAACTTTTAAAACAATAATGGAAAGCCATCAAAGCAAGAGAAAAGATTCCTCTTTAAAGAAGGTCGATATCGATTTCTTGCAAAACACTATAGCGAGCTTGCAAAGCGAACAGGAACGTTATCGTGATATTATTGAAAAGCAGCAAAATTGTCTTCAAGATTATCATACGCGATGCGTTAAGGCCCAAGAGATCATGCAAACGCAACAAATTGAAATCGAAAAGCTTAATTCTAATAATCAGCAATTGGAAACAGAGATTACAAGCGGCATTGATCAGTTGCGTCTTAAACTAGAAGCCAAACTGCGTGAAGTCGCTCAATTGCCTCAACTGCTACGCGATGAGCAAGTGAAAAGCGGACGAGCAGTAACTGAGAATACCATATTGCACGAACGTGTTCGTTGCATACAAGCAGAAGCAAATCAATTGAAATTAAAATTGGATGAAATGGGTAGACGAAAGATGGCCACATTGACACGTTTGAAGGCAGCTGAACGTGACTTAAAGATATTTAAAAATTATAATGCAGCACTCAAGCAAGAGAAACGAAATCTAAGTGATGAACTGCAAAAAATACGCGATCAAATGGATAGTTTGCAAACGTGCAATAAACGTGTCTTGGCACGACAACGTGAACAAAGTGATAAGCAACGTCGTGAATTACAAAAACGTGTCAACGAATTAGAATTTAAACTCAACCGTAGCCAAAACTCAACTACAAATCTGATACATGAGCGCGACAGTCTTATTGCGGAATTGCAGAGTCAACTCAACACTTTGGTCCATAATTTTGAAGTTTCTCAAAAGCATATACGCGTGCTAAGACGACACATTTACTCAATGTCTGGCGGCAATCCTCGTGAAGCCGTGGCACGTTCTCGTATCTTAAATGAAACCGCTACTAACTAAGCGCTTAAAGTTCAACTTCAATAATGCTCTAGTGTTGCATTAAATTTGCGGTATGCAGTGAACAGTCCTTCAATATGTCTTATAGAAGATCTGTTACTGCATAGAACAAATTTAATAGATTAACATTTTTCTTCTTCTTTCACTTCCATTCTCAATGTTTAAGACGCACTTCCTCCTCCTGTGATGATGAAATGTTTCGTGAGCAGTTTTGTTTAAAAGGATTGTTTACAACGTTTGATACGTGTAATATTTATATGTGTTTATATATGTTTCCTTCGTTTTTTTTTTTTTAGAGGTAATCAAAATAAAATCAAAAAATTTATTAGTGATTAGGATGTATTGTATTTTGTATTTTGTGTTGTATTTTTTTTTTCTTATACTTCGGTCGGTACCTTCAGTGCCAACTAACATTATAATGCCAGAAAATAATATTGTGAGATAAATCATTTTGTATCTTACCAGGCAGTACGCGGGGGGGACACAACTTTTTCTATGGATTTAAAAAGATTCAAATTGTTCTTCTTAATCCATAGCTTTCCGGTGGATGAAAAATGTGTACTCTTCCCTTTTAGAGAAGCAATTTGTCAAAGGCTCAACAGCTCTTGCATATAATATTAGTTTGGGGAAAAAGAAATCCATCCAATCTTATATGAACTTCAGGACTTTATTTAACATTTCGAATTGGAAAATAATGGACTTCTTTTTCCCCAAACTAATATTAAATTATTTAAGATGACATTTAAATGCAATTCATTACATGTGATTAGAAAACAATTTTCCGTCAAGATTCCGAATCAATCCTCAAAAATTAAGGTAGGAATCGGAAATGTAATGATGTGTGTACTGTAGTGATGTGATGTAAAACGTAGTTTGGAAATTGGCTTGAACCATCGCAATGATAGGCAATGATCGAAATAGCAAATAAACGTAATTTATAAAAAAGTGTCTAATATTTTCAAAATGTTGATTCGCGACGCTGATGTTGAAAATTAAATCGAAGACTATAATATAACTTCTTACTCTAAACCTTGCAATCATTGTGATCTACATAAGAGCTTTAAGTGTCGTTTTAACCACAGCCAAAAAAGAAAATAATTAGTTTATAATAAATCACTCCCTGTTGGTAATAGCAGCTCTCCTATACTTATTAGGCTCATTAAACAAATTGAAAATTTTCCTAACATCTTCGGCTTGAGTTATGTACTACCACAACAACAGCTACTCTCCGGGGTGCGACGATACAAACGCATACAACAAATAATTTGTATGCGGCATTTTTCATTTATGCTCATGTTTTTGCGCCGGCAATTCTGAGAGAAGATCTCACTAGTAGAAAACGAGAGTGAACTACTTCTATCATTTTGGGCGCAAAGCCAAACAGTACGTACCTATGATCCCATCATTTATATGTTTGGTTTATCACTACACCATTTTCGTTGACTTGTATTCTTTTTATCTAATTATCTACTTCCTATTAAAAATTCCTATTGAAAGTTCGCTATTATTTGGATATACTTGTAGTTTTTAAGAAATCAATTTCTACGAACGTATACAATGTAAAAAAAGAACGATTTAAAAAATTTCATTATATATTAAGTGTATGGAGCAAAGTTGGCGGACTCAATATATTTATATATGCCTGTGTAAATCTAAATATCAATACACATATCACCCTGATCATCCCAGGCGCAAAGGCAGTGATAGATAAATAGGTTGAGAAAAACAAGAAGCACATTTGGACGAAACAGAAATGGGTTAGAACATATATGACAATATTGGAAGGTTATCAAATAATAATAATAATAACATCTATAATTGTAATATTAGGAAAAATTTTAAAAACGATGTTAGTTTACATATATGTTAGGGTATTCAAAATCCGTTACAAAACGAGTATTGCGTTCTTACTTCATAGATACTTTTAATGGTCGATGCTCTGAACTAAAAAAAAATTTGTTGTGTTTTTTGTTTTTTGAAAACAGCGGGATACGTCAAGATAAATGCAACACATTTTCATGTTTCTTCTAAGAAAATATTGAATTTTGTAATGAGCAAGAAAACACGCACCTACATGCATGCTCTATGAGGAATGAGACGAATCTCTCTCATTAGATTTAATGAAGATTTTTCGGCCAAAACTATTCACTTAAAGAAAAATTTGTATAGTTAAAGAGATTGATTACGCTAGCAACGTGCAAAATATTATTGTGTACGCAAAATAAAAATGATTACATCGTTCGGTAGATGCCTATCGTGTATTCTTCTCGCTATTTTTAGTTTCAAAGTAATAAATGCTCAAAAAGATTGTTGGGATAATTATGAGAGTTGTTTAGTAAAAATTGAAATTATAAAAGAAGAAGTTAATATAACGAAATACGATGGAAGTAACCTAATAGAAATGGATTGTACTCCATTGCAAGAAAATGATCGAGAAAACGTCAGCGTTGATACGGTTCGCTCGCAGCGTATAATGTCACAACGTTTTATTGGTATCCGCTCAATAATATTAGACGGTTGTCATACACCGTTAAATGCTTATACCTATGGTCTGGAATATCTCCCGAATTGTTCAAATATAACTGATATTACAATACAGAGTTTTCACATGGATTCCCTTAGACAGTTACGATGTCTGTCTTCGATACCTTTGCAAATAAAAGTATTGCGTTTCTTTAACAACGAAATCGCTGTTGTTGATCAAAACTCATTTGAATCTTACGGTTTACTAGAAGTCTTGGAAATGGTTCATAACTCTTTACGATCTCTGCATCCGAAATTTTTACAGAATTTACAAAGTTTAGTCGCTTTACGCATAATCGACGAACCAGTTTTGGTTATTAAGTTTCCTGAAATTTTACAGAACACTAAGTTGATCGACTTGCATATAGAAACAATAAAGCAAATGACAGCGGATATATTTCGTTCATTGCCTCAAACACTAAAACATATATACATAGCTGGTACCGTGCTCGATTACGATGCTATAGAAGTGATTAATGAAGGTTCTTTAAACAATCTAACAATTGTTAAATGTTTTTTGCGATCTATCTATATAAACGATACAATGGGCAGTCTTGAGTATATTAATTTAAGTTATAATAATTTAAAAAATTTCAAAATTTCTAAAAACAATTTGCATACTTTGGATTTAAGTCACAATGATTTGGAAACTCTACCTCTTGAATGGCTAAGACATCTTAACGCTCTACATCACCTTGTATTAAAGGGTAATTACATTAAGGTCTTGTTACTTTATGAAATATTGGAAAATTTACCTCAAATCAAGCGTTTAGATATTCGAGCAAATTGTATGCAATCACTAAAAAATCTTGATCAACAATTTAGTGAATTAACGCTTTCCCGATTACGTTTGTTAAGTGATCGTAATCCTTGGGATTGTCTTTGGTTACATAGTTTTGCTCATAATCATCCCGAGATGTTTCGTATATTACAATATGATAAATTTATATCAAAAATTAATGTAAATGGTCTAGAATGCATACCTTCCGGAAAATTAGCAACCATTTATGAACCAATACAACGTAGCTTGAGCAGCACATCAACTCCAGTGCACCTTAATGCAACTGACCAGGTATTGAACGTCTCCGCCTACACTATCATTTACGGTAATCCGTGGGAGTTTAAAAGAAATCAACGCGCGGAAGCTTTAATTATTGTTTTCATGCTGCCTTTGGGTATAGCTTTATTATTTCTTTTGCTGTACCTATGGATATATTGTCAAAAGGTTTTCCATTTATCATATTATCAGAATTTCAATTGCAGCCGTCGTCCTGAACAAGGTGTTTTAAACTCAGCGGAAGAATTCAGCTCATTACAATTAGCTATGTCGAGTCGTTCACTTGCTGCATATAATCAAGCTAATGACAACTACGAAGAAGTCAAAAATATGCCTTCAATATGCAATTCCAAGTAGGTTGATAACAGCGGAAATTGTAAAAAAAATTACACGTAACTTATGAAAATATTCCTCACAAAACTCCGCATCAAATTTCTAAGGATGAAACCGCGCTTATATTCCCACATGCTGGAAATACTTTAAGATCTAACGTAGCTGATACAATGAAGCCGCACTTGCCTGTCTTACCATTATAATCTATAAGAAAAAGTAGTTTTAAAAATTGGCACTAAGGTTTTACAAGGTGATAGGTGATAGTGAATTTTATTAGCATTATCTATCAGCATCGCTAACTTGTACTATTGTGATTAAATTTTCAATTATTGTGAATTAATAAATGAGAGAGCCGTAAAAAATGAGAGATAAATTGACATTTGTTTGTATTCGAGAAACAAACTACATATAGTAAAAAATATTAAGCATGCAAAATGAAATGAGAACAACATTTTACAAAATTGTAATTTGCAAATTTTTACTTTCTTAAATAAATTTCTTATTTTTTTTTATATATAACTGTGTTTTATTCCTTGTATATAAGTATATATAAACATATTATGGATAACAAAATGCCAGGTTTTAATTGCAAAAGATATACAATATATTTAGGTTTATATTTGTTTCTCTTTCACAGAAGTTTCACCTCAGTGCAAGTTTTTAATGATTTTCTTACAAAATTTTAATGAAAACTGACACGAACTTTTCGTGGGTTTTTAAGGTTAATGCTTTAAATTCCTTTATTAATGAAATAGCACTTTCTTCAAGATTTTCAAAATTTGTTGATTTTATTGTTCCAACTCCATTTTTTGGACGAAATAAATTTAACGATTTATTTCCAGTCACAAACTTTTTTACTATTTGATTATTGTCGTCTTCAAACATAGAGCAAGCGGAATGAATGTAATATGTGTTATGGATCGGTCAAAACCGCAAAGCTCGATCATCTTTGTTGTTAAAAAATTTATGTTCATGTATTTTACTATGTGCTGGAGCACATTCGCATGCATTGGTTACTGCTTGTATGTCAAGAGTGACTGCATATTTCATAGCGTCCTTGATATTATTGAAATAATCCCAACTCACACCTATTGGAAGGTGTGAGAGAGATCCTTAGCTATACTTCTCACAGTGGCGACTTGAATTTTTTTAGTTTCAATGATGCCTTCGATTCGATCTTCACTGTTAATGTAAATATAGTCGTCGTTTAAATATCTGCCGTCTAAAGATAGAACGACAATTTTTTCATTATTTGCCATTTTCTATATTTGTATTTGTAGTTTTCTTTTATATTCATTGCTAATTACATTTTTAAATGACTGCCTTATTTGTCAACTATCCAGCTTTGTTTCTGGCAATCGAAACTACAAAAACGCTCGCTCATAAATTTATAACACTGAAGGATGCATGTGCAATTATTGACATATGCTTTCCTCTGTCTCTGTGTAATCGGTCTTCTCAATGCCAATTAATTCTGCTAATACCTTTACGCGGTTGCTGGCTTTTGACTTTGCTGCCAATTTTTTTTTTTTGAATTTTATTTTCTTTCCACAAACTGCATAATTCCGCGCGATTGCTGACTTTCGACTTTGCTGCGAATTTTTTTTTTTTTGAATTTTATTTTCTTTCCACAAACTGCATAATTCCGCGCGATTGCTGACTTTCGACTTTGCTGCCAATTCTTTTTTAAAATTTTACTTTTAATTCTTTCATTTTTTTTATTTAAGGGGCTTTCCGGTGGTTTCAAAATTATTTCACCATTTTCGTTGAGAAACCAATCCTCAGAAACAACAAAAAATAAGAAAGAAATGAATCGAAAATGATATGAAAATATAAAAAAATTCATTAACTTTGCGCAATTTCTTCCTTAAATGCTACCTAAGGCTTACCATGTTCAGATTAGATAACTTTTTCGGAACGTTTAAGGAAAAAATTGCGCAAAGTTAATGAATTTTTTCTTATATACAAACGAATTTGGAGTGTCTATTAAGCAAGCAAAAAAAAAAAAATAGATTTTCTGAAAATTCATTTTAGACTGTTCTCTTTCTTAATCACGGATTGAAAAAATTTTTGTTTAAATTTTTATAAGTCATTGCTTTATTAACTCTTAACTAAATTAATTGATTTAAAAATTTATATGACAACATAGATTGTACTAAAAATCTTTAAATTCCTTTTTTCGCAGTAGCTGCTTTAAAATTTTACCACCTCTTACAATTCAGCTTTATCCAAATAAATGAAAATTCTGTATAAATTTAAAAAATTGATTTATCAAATCATTGCAATAGTTATTTAAAGATAAATGCAAAAAAAAAACTATTTTAGAGACATTGAAAAGTAAACATTAATCACGTCTGGAGTTCACTATTACACGACGTACGACTATACTGGATTTCAGGCGAGTTTCTTTAATGGCAGCTTTGGTATTACTTATGTTTGCAACGCAAGAATGATCTTGCGATGATGTTCTATCGAATGTTGGACTATGTATTGTATTTTCTGTCGAGAAAGTCACATTTTTCTTAGTATCTTTGCAGAATAAGTTGCGCTTTTGTGTTAATATCGAATGCGATTTCTTCATACATTTGTCTTCTCTATCTAGTTTCTCTAAATCTTTTTGTGAAGCACTCGTTGCAGGGGACTTTTTCATTACCTTCAAATATTGTCCTCGTATTTTCGGAGATGAGTGCTGATTTTCATTATCTTTATATAAAGTAAAGGATTGAGCAGGGCTTACAGCTTTGAATTCACAATCTTTCCTTGTTATAAATTCGTTAAATTCTGATTCATTTTTAGACTTTTCTTCAGAAGAAGAAGAACATTCACTTTTCGAAGAAGGATTACTGACATTTTCTACGACTTTTAATTCATTAAATTCCTCTACTAATTCTTCGTTTTTCCTTTCTGATGTTGTTATAAATTCATTACATTCGGATTCATTTTTAGAATTTTCTTCAGAAGAAGAAGGACATTCACTTTTCGGAGAAGGATTAATGACATTTTCGACGAGATTTAATTCATTAAATTCCTTTACTAATTCTTCGTTTTTCCTTTCTGATGTTGTTATAAATTCGTTACATTTTAATTCATTTTTAGAATTTTCTTCAGAAGAAGAAGAACATTCACTTTTCGGAGAAGGATTAATGACATTTTCGACGAGATTTAATTCATTAAATTCGCTCGGTAACTCTTGGTTTTTCGTTTCTGGTGTTGTAATTGTATTTAATTGATCGTTGCCCCGTTTATCTACTATTCGTGGTCTGGCTTCCTCTTGCTCTTTTTGAGTTATATGAAAATCCATTGTTTCTACTGGGTTAAATGTGATTTTATGCTCATTTAACAAATATTCGCGATTTAAAAGAACACATCGTGATTTTAAAGATTCAAATCTCCAGCTAAATTTTGAAAATAATATTTATTATTGAAAACTTTAAAAATGTTTTTAAATACTTGCCGTGCCATGTCCTGAAGAACATTGCGTAATTGTTCCTCCAAAATGGCAGTTTGTATGCGCTCACTGTGTAGCTGTTGCCTAAGGTTATCAGTTTCTTTCCTGTAATATCAAAAAATATATCCATAAGACATTATAAAACAGAGTATTAAAGAAATCATACAGAGTTGGACAAAATTGTGCGAGGTAAATAATAAATTTAAGCTTTTAAATTTCTAAGATTATTCTAAAGAGATGAATGATGAATGTGAATGGAACAATTGCCAGGAGAGAAGGCAAAATATTATTCTTATTGTTTGTGCAAAATTTGAGGAGAAGACTAAAAATGAAGCTCAATTTTAATTGTGGATGCCCAAAATTTCTTTGCTTTTCCTTGACATATCTAATCTCTATTCATACCTCATACCTTACTCAAAATTTAATTTATAAAGGTAAGCTAGTAAGTGGAACTTTTACGATAATCTATGGCCAAACAAAACAATATCGGCGCCGATTCCACGATTCCACTTTATTCGAAAACGAATATACATTACTAATAGGTTTCCAATCTTTATATTTTCTCTAATTATATTAAGCTTCAAAGCTTATGATAGTAAAACGAAAATATATAATATCAAGAATATAAGGTTCAATTTAAACCCCGGAGGTTGTAATAGCGATTTCAACAAAAATCAATATGTTGAAGCATCTATTTGATTACTTCACAGAGCGAAAGAAATTGGAATCCATAATGATTATAATGAATGCAAACATTTGATTTTTTTTTTTTTACAACAATCGCCTTACATTTTCTTACTTTCGTATCAGCCCGCCTTTTACAGAATTTCCAATTTCAGTTTATTGATAACTTACTTGCAAAATGTAAGCATCGAGTCCAGCCAGAGAACACCTTTTTCAGAAGATAATTCCTTAAGGCGTTCCTGTGTCCAATTTACTTTACGTTCCAAATCTTCATTCTCACTTAACAGCCGTTGAATACGTTGATTTAGTTTTTCTGAAAAAGTTTATCATTTGCAAGATGCGGTTTCTAATGAAATTTAGTTACATTTTTTTTACCTTGATAAGTCTTATCCGCATAACAAAATATTGATGTACATGCTTCCAATTCAGTTCGCATAGCAGTATTTTCACGTTTTAAGCGACGTATCTCATGCTCACTTTCATTATAGATCTTTCTCATTTCCAGGTAGCTTTTTTTTTGTGCATTTAGCAATTGCTTCATGGCTTGACGTTGGTCGTCAACTTCGGCAAACAGTGAATTGCCTTTGCGATCTAAAGGAAGGGAAATCAATTTTACGTAGATGCAATAAATTTATAAATTACCATCGTTTTCCGGCTTAGTTGATAACAGTGCTAGATTGGCGTTAGCTGCAATTAGTTGTTCTTGAGTGCTTTCGAGGATTGATTCCATTTCCTCTAAATCTGTCCGCTTCGAATGTAAATTTGACTCCAAACAATTAACTTGATCTCGTAGAACTTCATTGTTTTTCTCATGTTCGGCTATTGTCATTGTGTAGCGCACAAAACGTTCTTGAAATTCTTCGACTTTCCGCAACAATTCATTATTTTCATCCTCCAATATTTGCATACGTTCACAATGCTCATCGGATATTTTACTTTCCGGAGGCAAAACGGAATCAGTTTTATACCTGACAGTTTCTTCGAGCACTTTTGTAAGTCGAATATTTTCCTCAAGCACGGAATTATAGTCTTCTTTTAGCGTTCCATTGACATTTTTTAACTTTTCAATTTCTTCCTGCAATTGCTGTAAACCACTTGCAATGCGATTGCTTTCACAGCTAGTCAATTGTTCCAATTCTTGGGCCAAGTATGCTTCGGCTGCTGTGGCTGTATCAAGTGCTCTTTTTAGTTCATGAATTCGTTGAGCTGACGCTTCGGAAGTATTACTATTGACTTCGACCATTTCTTTGTATCGGTCATTAAGTTCGACATATTTCTCTAACAAATCATCACGGGACAGATTTACAACGTTCGGATAATCTTCCATTTTTTCATTGAATCACTAATGAAAGAAAAATTCTTTATTAATTTATTAAAGAAAGCGTCTTTCAGTTAAATCAACTTCTTGTTACAAAAATATTGAATTTCTTGTTCTTCTTCTAAAACTCAGCGATTCATTAACAGATGATTCCTGTGCTGAATAGAAAAAGTTCAATCTGAATGCAAATTCTTTTTTTTTGAAAGTTAACGATTAGTATGATCGAATATTTTTTATTCGTAATTTTATATTGCTTATTTATTTATTTTTTTGTTTGTTTTTCGATTAGCTTTAGTTTAATTTTTATTATGTGTGGCTACCTTGTTTTATGGATGAACACAATAAAGCCGCTTTTATATTGCCATGCCTAAAGACAAATGAAAGGAAAATGCGCACTTTATTGTGTTCTTATATATTGATTTGTCTATATTGGAATTTGTGGGAATATTAGCGGGGCTTCATTGTGTCAATAGCTTATGTTCGTTACCGTTATTTTTAGATAAATTTTAGAAAATTTAATACTTTTTTATTTAGTATGTGTGCGTGATATGTGAATGCATGTGGAAACCAAATTATTCGACATAGGTGAACTATGATCGTTGCGGATGCAAATGCTGCCATCGCGATCATCTCGTCGGTTACTATCCTTTCCTTAGCGATCTGATATTTATCTTTGAATTTTTCATACTCATTTGGCCATAAGAGATCATGTTCGTCAATAAAATCATAATATTCCATTGTGACTATTTTACAAAAATCGCATTAAATGTTTGGCTTAGCCGAAACTATTTCTTCTGCATTTTGCGGCTTTTTGATTTTTACGTTTACTACAAGCGTCGCTAACTGACGAAATGACTTGGGAAAAAACTTCATAATACTTTATTCAGATGCAGTACTAACTGTACCTACAAAATAAAGTAGTCTTAATACGGAAGAATATTACGTACGATCTAGCAAATCTGTGATATGCTTAATTCCAGTCAGGTTAATAGGATTTTTTTAAAAAAAAGTAACAGTATTGTTTTGCAATAGTAAATTTCATTAGGGTCATGTGATAGTATCTCTAAGTTTCCAATAGAGTATGGGAAATTTTCCAATATAATGAGAGCGTCGTAAAAAGTAGGAGATCAATTGGCGTTTGTTTTTACTACACAAACTACGTTCGGTAAAAAAATAAAAAGCACAAAAAATGGAATGAGAAAAAATTCTACAAAATTTTAATTCGCAAATTTCTATTTTAGAATTGTGTTTTGTTAGATAAATTGGTTGTTTTGTATACGTAAATATATCTGATTTCTTATATATAAATTTATAGAAACATACTATGCATAACAAAAAGCACAAATTTTAATTGTAAAGGTAGAACAATATATTTAGATTTGAGTGCGTTTCCCTTTCACAACTGTTTTTTAATTAGTTTATACTCAATAATTTGTTCAAAGCAACACGATTTTTATTAAATTTATCAGGCAGAAAACACGAAAAGGCAAAATAAACAGCTAAATTTGCTTACATGATGCTATAGTATCGCCTTCTAAGCAATATTACTTGATAAGAGACATTAAACACGTTACATGATTACCCCCTAAGAAAAAGTGGAGAGTAATAGTACCATGCATTGGCAACTTTGTTTAGCGTCTGCTGTAAAGTAAAGTATTATTATTATTATTATTATTATTATTATATTTTCAAGTCCAATGAAATTATTTCTTAGACTAGAGAAATTAATTGAGCACTAACAACATAGGCTATCGGCTCAACAGGTAAAGTAATATGTGAATTTATGCGAAAAGGATTTTAGATTTATATTTGAGGTTAAGTATGCTTATTGAAATCACTAACAAAACTAAAAATTTATTTTATAAGATGTTTTAAGTAAAAATTACAAGTATGATTAAACAAAAAATACAAATAATCAAAACATAAAGACAAAATTACAAGTATTGATAAAAATATTCTTATTTTACAATATATGGATTATTGGATTGACAATATCGACACTATTTGCACTTAGGTTTTTAAGAGAACGAAAATGAAATTATCAATATTATAGAATTACTGCATTTACCGACTTAATTCACATTTATTTTATAATACTCATCAAGTAAACTTTTTTTCTAAATTTAAATGTTCTGGTATGGCATGTGCAGTATAATGAAATGAAAATTATAAAACAAAATAAACAAAAACAAACCAAAACTGCACGTATGCGCTCTAAATGACTTATTCTAATAAAATATTGTAATGACCTTTCTTTAGAAAACATTCGAATTGCATTTTAACAAGAATGCAATTCGACATTTTCCAAATAGGTTAATATGAAAATATGTCAAGTGCTTTATTTTAGTTTAGAATAATTACATAGTAAAAAATAGTATATATAAGATGCACTTTTTAAAATAGAATGTATCATCATTCAGATGATGCTCTTTTATTAAAGATTAGTGACTGTTGCTCTGGCTCGTGTGTGCAACTAATAGAAGTGTGTTCCGACTCTCTTCAGATAGCTGGAACTTATGATATAAAAACTAGATTACGCTCGTTTTGTTTCATTAGTTAGATATGCGGCTTTGGGAAAAAAGTGGAGGTTCATTACGCAGCTTTTGTTTGATAATGTCTCCTTTTAAAGACCGATAGTTGATTATACTCGTTTTTCATGTCACATTGTCGCCAAATTTTCAGCTACTCTTTCTAAATTATTAATGAGAATGAGAGCTAAACTGGCGTTCATTTATTCAATTTAATGAAAACATAATTATACAAAATTTGTTAAAAAATTGTTTATTAAAATAAAGTTCTTAGACAAAAGTTATGGATTTCGAAAGAATTCTAAATAATTTATTAAAAAGAGAAGAACTTATTCAGTTAATAAAAGTGAGGGGAAACCGGAAGACTGAAAATTAAAAATTAGTACCTTATGATGAACTCGGTATTCCAAGGATTTGCAAACTGGTGTTCTTTTTACGGAGTTTAGCAAGACTTTTGACCTGGATGAAGAATCTTTTCCCATATGAAGAATTTTCCCATGCAGATGCATCTATATGGACAAATTTCCCATAAAGATTCAATTGTTCCATTAAGATGGGAAATTTCTCAATAATAAGATGTCGTCAGATATTTAAAGATATTCGACACAATATTTCTACTTCTCGTACAAACCCTATTACTTAGTAGTTGTCAATTAATTTTTGTAAATAGCTTGGTTGTTAGAATATTTATTTTAAAAGTAAATAAAATAAATTAATGAATTTTTTTTAAATTTTTATTAAAATGGACTTTTTTACGAAAATTTTTATTTTTTTTTTGCGGAGCCTAAATTAGTAAAATTTAATGAGTGACTGCATAGTATATGGCAATGAATAGGGGCCATACAAACGAAGAAGCGTAAAATGTATTAGCACTAGATGGTATAGTCTTTATATTGCAGTTATTTTTGTGACAAACACTGCATTGAGGATTTTTTTCATCCGCACATATATACTGCATAGCTTCGTCGGCATCTACATAGCAACCGCGAATTACAACATTGTCTATAAATCGAAAATATATTGAAATAAAAAAGTAAATTAAAATTTGTAAAATTTAGAATGTTTTCTATAAACCAAAAAAAATGTTTTTTTGAAAAAAATTGTTATAGTTATGATATAATTAAATACAAAATGCAACCATAAAAAAATTGCAACAAGATTTCTTAATGATTACTGTTTTCAGACAAGATTTCTTGATGATTACTGTTTTCATATGGAATCACGATATATGGGTTCACTACTTTTGAGCTTGAGTTCGGGATTGATGCTTATTTAAAGACAGGAAAACATTCGCTAATACGAATGAATTGCATGACCGTAACATTCGCCTTTGGTTCCGAAATGACGTAATTGCAATAAGTTGTGAAATCGTATGACATGGTCTCGGTGAACGAATAACGAGTACAAAGTTCTTATTTTCATTAAGTCATCTCGTAAAGACGAGATAGTAATGCGTGTAGTAAAGAGTAAAATAGTGAACGTACATGGAACTCGTATCGATCGGTCATAGTTTAAGCAGTTTTAATGTATTTCTGGGCAAAATTGATTGAGTAATGATAGTAATATGAAAAGGTCCCAAAGAATCCCGGAAGGTATCATCTTAATGAATACAAGAAACAAATAATTTTAATTGATTTATATTAATACTTACGCCAGGTGCCGAAGAAACATCTGTCATCGACGGGATCGTTTGTGCGGCATTTTGCACCTGTCAATGTATTAGCCTTATTACGACACTCTGGGTTCTCATCACTGCGACAAATAATGCAGGTGAGATCAGAAGAAACTTTCTCTCCATTACAACCATTTCTATCGCTGCAAGTAGTGCAGCCATTATCTGAGTCACAGTCCTGTAAACTTTCCATTTCATCATAAAGACAACCCCTTTGAATATTATCATCTTTTACGTAAGTAAAACACATTCCATCAGCGTAATATGGTATTTGTTTAGAACAAGTTTTCGGTTGGTCTTGTTCGTCAAAGCAATTTTTATCTTCTCCTGCTTCTTTTACTCGTCCACACTGTATGCATTTAAGCGTTTGATCTCTTTTAAAAGGTATATTATTGCAGTTATCAGTGTTACATGTTTGGCATTTAGGGTCATTCTTAACGGCGGTACAGGGAGATGGAGCGTCATACGATTGGCAGCCGCGCTGCATACTTTCTTCGTTCTCGCCATAGGTATAACAAGAGTCATTGTTTACATAATTCTGGCAATAACTCTCCTGTTTCGATGTAACCTGATTACAATTTTGATGTTTGCAATTATAGCAAGATCTACGATCCTTTGGAAATAGTTCGGTATTGCATATAGCTTTAGAGCATGTTTCACATCCTTCACACGTAGAAGAACTTGTACAACCTCTCTCTACTTTTTTATCCGTTAGTTTTGAAAAACAATGCTTTTCGTCTTTTTCACAAATTGTATTATATTTTGTTTTTTCATCGATTTTGAAGCAATTGTGATCGTCTCCCGAGCACTTTTTACAAATCAAGTGATCGTTACATTTATCCTCAGAGCAAGATTTACAGTTAGGTTCATTACAAGTGTCATTTGAAGCAAGACAACCGCGTACAGCGTTGCCATTTTCATCTACAAAATTATAAATTTAAAATATTCGATTAATATTTTTATTGTTTATTTGCTAATAAATACTACTCTAAATAATACTCTAATACTATTTTGTTGTAAAATAAATTTCACAAACCACAAAAAAAAAAAAAAAATAAAAGGAATGGAAAAGAATAAGTAAGACTGATCTGTTTATTCTATTGCTTTAAATATTTAATACAAATGTAATGTATAAGAACTGATAAGCTTTTGCACATATGACAGTTAACAGTTCGGATACGTTTTTACGATCTATTAAATTGCTATGTATTTACATTTGCGAGGCCGACAGGTTGCTATTGATACTTTGAGATTAAGTTAATTTATTAGCATAAATGAAAAAAAATTGTCAAAGCGATCTGTCTCATAGCAGGCGTAATGAACGTATGCAGGTAAGGTGGTATTTCTTCAGCCTTTTAGACAGATCAAGAATAAAAGTAAATGTATTGTAGTGGACAGAAAAAAAACAACCATATTATAAAATTAATTCTTCATCTATCTGTCAACAAAACAGGCGACTGAAACCTAGCAAATATATATTAATAGTTTAAATTGATGAATCGGTTTCGAAACTTTCGAACTTTATCCGTCAAAAAACGCACGTAAGATTGAAACGTTAAGTAAGCACATAAAATGTTGCGAGAATATTTTCAAATGAAGTTTGATTTAAGAAAAATGTGCTGATTGATTAAACGACGAAGCCACCAACCAAGGCAACAATGTTTCATTGTATTGATTTGAGGAAAAATTTCGTAGCATTTTTCCCAATAGATGGGGAGCTTTAGAGTTGTAATTTTTATAATACAAACTACATCACGCCTTACAGTAGCGTGTGAAAGATGGCCGTTCTCTAAAAAAATTAAGGGAAATCAACACATTTCACATATTTCATGTTACGATATGGCTGTGGACCAAAATATTGATCAAAAATTACAAATCAATAGATTTGAATTTTATCCGCAAATCGAGTGCTAAAACAAAACTTAGTTAAGCCGTCGGATTACCTAGAATAATATTGTTTCATAAAGGGAAGGCAAGTTGCAAGGCGATAGAAACTCGTATTCACGACCTATAAATAACGACTTTGCGTAAAGTGATTATAGTGCGCTAACATGATGAAAATGCGTAGATGAAACAGTGTGTAGGAAAGACACCATCTTTGCCAACCCATATGCATCTCTACTGATTCGCTAAAAATTGAGAGAGATTTTCCGGCAATCCACTGTACAGCTTGAATCTTGTCCCGTTCAAGAATAATTTATTACGTTCATTTAATGGTGTGAAATTACTTCTTAAAAGACTCCTATGAAAATCATTTGCTTTAGTTTCTCGCCCAGAAATTCGAAAAGTTCTACAGAGATGACACGAAGATGTTTTTTTAGAAAAATGACACAGGTTTATCGGCCAAACAGACACATACTTTTTCGTTAATACATTATTTTTTTTGAAATGATGGTCGTCCTAGATTTATTTCCAGACGAATAATATGTTACCCCATTGGTTATTGATCAGAAACAATTTGTATTATCCATGGTGAACATTGTTTAGAATATTATTCAGTTGTTTGGAAAGTTATTTCGGTTTCTTATCAATAGAGAGCTTAATTGTGTTGTTTTACGGCCACAGTTAAGTCGCATAATCATCATATATTTTAACAACTGATATAGCAAGACTATCTCGCGAAAAAGTTCGATCGATTCCATGCGGTAGTTTTTGATTGGTGCGCTAACCAAATAGGTTTTAAGCATTTTTAAACTCACCAATTTTTGTAAAACATTTTTCCGAAGGAGCATCGCATGTTTTCACAAAGTTTTCAAAACATTCTGAATTCGACGAATCGCATTGGTAACATTCTATTGTTTAGGTATAAAAAATTCGTTGATTTAAAAATTGTTTTATTTAATTGAACATCTTTTAGGACTTACGGACAGTCTCATTAGCACAGTTTAAGGTTACATTTAAATATATACAAAATATTATTAAAACGACATTTGATAAATTTCTGGTAGTAGCTAACATTATGAAAATATTATATAGAGTTTAATGATCTCTTACTAAGACTCTTAGAGAAATACTTGTTAACTATATGAACGATGGCAAAGAACTGTTCAATTATTATAGCGATACCAATTGATTAAGTTAAAGTTTCAAAAAACTATATGTAAAAAAATGATAAGCTCTCTTCTTATCAATGCAACAATCATAAAAATGATTTAAGGTATGACTGTCTTTTTTTGTTTTGCATTCTATCCCACTCCCTGTATTAAGTCACACTTAAATATTAAACATTACTATTATATTTATAGACAATTTGACGTACTCATGCCGATTGATTGATTGATAGTCATCTAAAGTGATCACTGCACTTTTCAGATGTGTCGTAAGAAGGTCTCTATTCTAATTTGAAAGACTTTCGTTTAGCTTGAATGTGTGTGGATTTCAATATAATTTTTTATTTGGTAGAAGGCAAAATGATTAAGATCAAGTAGTCCTGCACGCTAAAACTTGTGTCAAGAAAACAAATTTTCTTGTGGATATACTCTGGGATCCGATGAGTGTATCCCAGGCCAAAGTTGTAACATTACAAGCTATTAAAATATTTGCGTGGCAGTATTGTTCAAGCGCGAGAGGTAAATTATTATTAAATTTTGTACTCCGAGCGCTGATAGTTACATCGGTCAATGATTTTTATTTTTTAAGAAGCTACTTTGCCTTTGAAATACCAGTGGCCTGTCCTCAAATACGAATATTTTTTGTAAGAGAAAGTTTCAAATATCTTATGAGAATTGATTGTTAACTACCTTAAACTTGCTTTTGGATCGTTATGGTCCCTTACGCTGTCTATTCCAGGTAAAGAATTGCCTGACGAGTCTCAGTTAGTTCTGCTCAGTTTTTGGGATATTATTAGACAACCTTGAGATACAGGTTTCTATACTGCCTGTTTTATAAATAATTTTCTTAATGAATTTGAAGAAATTATTGATCTAAGCCAAGCAATTCAGTTAGTTTAGTTGCCAGTACTCATCTTATTTTAGTTCAAGAATTTATTTCTGTGGCCGATGTAAACTATAATAATATAACATGATAATAATAATACATTATAGTTAGAATCCAGTTAAAAACCAATTGAATAAATATTTTAAAAACTCAAAATTGAATTGATTGCTCTTGATCGCAAAGATTAAGAAATTTTGACACAATCGTTGGATATTCTTACACTAAGATTAGTATTGAAAATAGATCAAATGGGTCAAAAGATACGGCCACGGTAAGATGTACACTAAAAACCCTTCTATTTCTCTAAGCAAAAACTTAAGGTAATTTGTTTATGAATATGAAAAATAGAAGATTAAAATTTTCTTAATTTATTTAAGGTGGACTCTACCCTTCATGTTCAAAAATATACATAAATGGGTCATACCTACTATAACTAAAGTTATAAGCGATCAAATTTTCATTTTTTGCATTTTTTTTAACGTTTTCTAGTTAGTACTTGTAGAATGTGGAAACTTATTCTGTACATTCTTCACATGAAAGTAAATTGTCGTTCCAAAAGCGAAAAAAGATTGGCCACACCCTTATAAAATTATAGGCAATGAAATGTCCATATTTCTTAATTTGGTCCTAATTTTCGATAGGTTCGAAGCTTTGATAAAATAGGTATATATATGATAAAGTGAACGGCAATGGGTATACAAGATTCGATCCTATCCGTATTAATTATTCAATTTCGCATACCAGATTTCTTTTATTGTTTTAGAGAGCTTTTTCTTTTCGGATATGTATATATAAAACTCTTGCAATTGTATAACGTAATTTGGTTTCTGCTAGACTCTATCCATCCATATCTCTCTCTACTTTATTTATATGCAGAAACTTTGGGAACCCTAAATAAGTTGGCCTTTGTTAAATTTCTGAAAAGTAATATTTATTGTTAAGCCATTAAAAATGCTGTTTACATTTCGTCTTAGTTCGATAAAATATTTTTTTTTCTATTTTAGTCGTGTAACAAAACGTTTTGCAATACAATTATGATAAGGAAGCTTTTTTCCATATTTCCGTTATCATATTTTGCTATTTTTTTTTTAGATTAAAAAGGATAGGTAAAATCAGGTAAGTCCGATTGTTAAGTGCTTTATGCCACCAGTTGTCTAATACAATTTTGCACTTATATTCGTGAAAAAATACCTACGTTTCGCATACGTCGGTAAAGGTATGCTTTTCAGAAGAACCGTTCTATGAGAGCGGGACCAAACTGAGAATTGATATGGTCTAGGTTTACCAAAATTTTCTTATCAAAGATTTTATATTATTATACTTCACTTCTTCTCGTTATAAAATTTTATAATGCTTATATAAGCTTACGTTTCACGAAAACTATTAAACACCGAAGGGTCCAAGAAATAGTCTGATCTGATCTAAATTTCCTATACTTTATTTTTGTGTTACATTACTATTGTAGATCAATTTTCAATATGAAATATTAAAAATTAGAATTTTTTTTTTATAAAGGCATACATATCATAGGAAAGATTCTATGGCAAGAACTCGCAAAATTGATTAACGCGATCCAAATTTTTTTTTCCCAATTTAATATGCCAACTTAGTATTATTTGGCGATATAAGAAATTTTTTCTATATAACAACTTTCTCAAAGTGTAGCATTATTATATCAGAGGTTTTCATAAACATGATCTAAACCAATCCAATTTCAAGAGTGTTCTCCCCAAGTCCAAAAGATGTTAATACACTAAATTTCATTAAAATATTTCAATAATTTTGATCTGTAGATTAACAACCGAAATACATGGACAAATCTAAGGCAGACACACCGAAAGACAGAAAGGCAACGGAACAGATAGAGGGCTAGATAGATAGACAGAGAGGCTGGCAGACATACAAGCGTATAAACAAACGAGCAGGCAGACAGACGAGCGGATAGACAGACTGGCTGATGGACATACAGGCGGACAAACAGACGGTCTTACAGACAGACAGACATACAGACGAGCTGACATACATACAGAGACAGACAGACAGACTAGTGTATAGACAGACGGGTGGCCGTACAAACAGGCGGGCAGACAGACTGGCGGAGAGATAGATTGGCAGATAAACAGACTACCAGGCGGCAGACGGGCAGACTGGTAGACAAAAAACGGGCAGGCATACAGACGAGTACACAGGAAGACTGGTAGACAAACAGACGGGCAGATAATCAGAAGAATAGACAGATAGAAGAGCAGGCAGATTCAGAAAAAAATACTGTAGTTGTGCGTGTAATAAAAGAAAAAAAAGTCTATCTTAAGTCCTTCTAGATGTTGCATACATCGACACAAATTTAATATATTCTCTGACATAAGTGGTATAAACAATTAAAAGCTTTGCGATGTGCTCATACTTCCAAACGGCTGAAACAAATTGAAAAACAGTCAAAGTGAAAGCTTTTCTAAAGTAAAATATAACTTTTTATTTTTTATTAAACATTAAACCTCACGATTATATTTCTCCGTAGTATCTCTATTAACATTCACTCAATTACTTAAGTTCCATTTCACTTTCATTTCACTTTCATTTTGAGTTCATTGGACTGTTTTTCTATAAACAGTTTTCGTTTTGAAAATTAAATATCACAAAGAACTGAATTTTGATTCAGAAAATAGACAAGAGCTAAAGGTCTCAATTGCAGAATAAAAGTTGTACTCTGCGCCGATTGAAACAGAATCTAGATTTGATCACAACTTTTATACGAACTTTTCAGTCAACATTAAATAAAATAATTTTTGTGTTTTTTCTCTAAACCTATAATTTGAACTCACCAATTTTCGTAAAACATCTGTCATGAGTTTCGTCTATACAATGTTTACCCAGCATAATTTCTAAATTATCATTGCAATTTAGATCGGTAGAGTTGCATTCATAACATAAGGCTAAAATTTTTGATGGGAAAAGTAATCAAGTTTAGAGAATATCAACTTCAGTTATTGCTTTTAGACTTACTTAGAGTTTGAGTGTAAACTGGTCTCACAATTATTGAAAAAATTAAATGAATCGTGAAAGCTACTAAGGCGACATATGATAAATTTCCTTTAATGTATAATAACATGATTTAAAAATTAGGTTAACAGCTGCTCCGGTGACTTTATAATATTTTTTTTTTGATAAATGAAAAACACTTGTTAACACCTTGAACGATGAGAAGAAAATGTTAAATTTCCGAACCGATACTAACGATTATAATAAAAATATGATAAATAGAATAAAATACTTATGCACATATATATATATATAAACATAAATAAAATAATAAGCAGCATATGTTATAGAGAGTAAATATATCTACAAATAAATTCATTCAAATATAAGTATGTGTGTGTGTTTGTTTATTTATAGGTATAAATTTATTACAAATTATTTCGATTTTAGTGCGTACTTTTTTTTTTTTTTTTTTTTTTTTTTTTTTTTTATTTTATTGATAACTAATCTTGAACATTATTAATAAAAGGAGAGAATAATTGTGTTTGATTTCTTTTGTTTTAAAAGTAATAGCAAGCAGCTGCTGGTCTTCCATTATGCTCGCGCAATTGCTTTGATAAGGTAAAAAAAAAAAAAAAAAAAAAAAACTTTTATCACTGATATGTGATTGTACAGATTTTTATATGTTACTTTTTTCGATTCCCCTATATATATATATAGTTGAATTTATAAAAAGTATTTCAAAATTATGAAATAAAGCAACGATTTTAAAGAATATTCTTGTCTTTTAGAAGAATTACATTTCGTCATATGGCAGAGATTGCAAGTTTCTGTATATTCGTTAAAGTTATCAATATCCGCATGTCTTTTAGCAGAAGCACAAGATTCTTCATTTGGTTGTATAATTACACAGCCTTTCTGAAGATGTTTTAATTTATAATTATTATTGTCTAGAAAGTAAAAATGATTTGAAATTATTTTTTTTTTGTCGTACAATCAGATCAATATTGGTTTGTTACCTGTATACTTCAGGGAATAGCATGCATATTCGACAGCGAATGCATTTTCGATTTCTGATCTTTTTTTACGGTTGAGTTGATATTTAAATTTTTCAGTAAGAGGATGCTCCGATGTTACTGATGTCTTATTATTAGTTGTTGTTATTGTTGTCGTTTTGTTTGTAGATATAATTTTAAATGGAACAATTGGAGTTGTAGACGTATTTGTTTTAGATTCGATAGGATATTTGATGTTGTCAGAGCCACAAAATACGAGTTTAGTATCATCAAGATTTTCACAATCATCATTAAAGCAGTCATAACAGAAAAAGGATTTAACTAAAACAATAAAATTTATAGAATCATTTTGTTTTATCGTATATAGGATGTATAGGGTATTATAAGTTTATACGGATGTGTGTAACATCCAGCAGGGCTTAAGATATCCCTATCTTTTATTATATCGATCTAAGCCTGTCTGGTTGTCTGTCTGATGTCTGCATTTTTATGTTCAAACAATAGATCGCAAATTTGTGAGATATTTTAATGAATTTCGATATACTGAAGAAAGCTATTGAAAATGGATCCAATCGAATCATTTTTACGACCATTCCCCACATAACGCCCATTTCGAGAAAAGCCTTTATATAACAAAAAATGGTCGATACTAGCAATTTAGTATCTAAAATAAATATGAAAAATTTAGATCGAATGGGACCATTTTTTGAAACACCTCCCCTATGATGTTTCTTATGAAAAGTAAGCTTTTATGTGCTAATAAGTCTAATTTCTAATACATTAAGATGAAAATGATAGCAATTTGACATAAAAATTAAGAGCGCAGAATATGGACCACGTAGATCTATTTTTTTTTTATAACATCATAATATTTTTATAATTTTTCGTGATTTCGTAATTTCGCACAAAAATAAGTGAAGAACTGTATTAGGCAAAGTGGACTGTTGAATGGTAGGGTTTGGCCGGCTAAAATAATTTTACTTCTTCATGTGTGCTGAAAATGTATGCCATTCCAAAATAGTGATGTCGATCTTATGCCCTTAACTGAAGTCTTTAATTAGGTGTCTATTGCTTAGTCCATCCGTCCTTTAAATATATTCTGATAATTTTTACAAGTGATCTAAACAGCTTGCATTTTACTGGATGGTTTCTCTCATTAATAATGAAAAAGATGTTCCATAAAGTGACATACAGTTCAATATTTCCGAAAAAAATATATGTTACGTTATTGCAGATTGTCGTCGAAAAAGATAACAATTCGCTTGATATTGATATGAGTTCGTTTTTTGAGGCGAAATATCATATGAAATTCTTTTTACTTTAAAAAAAAAACGAAATATTTAAGCAATCAGTAGAATATCCAAATTATGTGTGTTAGCATGTTTTTTTTTAAAGTTAATTTTTAAAGTTAATACTATTTAAAATGGATGAAATCTCTTGAAAATTTTAAAGAATAAAAGTTTTTGAAAATTTCTTTACTTTCATAAATAATAAAAGTTTGTTTTGTAATTTTAATCTTGAGAGTAAAACATTCAGGTATTTTTCCTTAATTTTTCTTTAGAAAATTACACGATTTTGTAGGCAAAAAAAAAATTTTAAATTTAAAATTTGAAGAGAAAAAAAAATATAAATTAAGAAAATTCGTGATTTTTCAAAATTGCACTTGAAGGAGAATTTTTTAAATATTAAATTCAACCAATTATACTTGCAGCTGCTCGAGAGTTGTCTCTTATGCCCAAGAGGATAATCATGGATCAGAACAAGGACGAAGTAAAGTTAAAGTAAATGTGCTTTAGCCGATTTTAATACACGTGCAATTTTCACGAGTCTAATACCGTGGACAAAAAGTAATGAGACTGTAATTTTTTTTTTTAATATCGGCGTTATAATTTCGGTGTGTCCATTTTTTTTGGATAGGTTAGCAAGACTATTGGGAATAATTGACATAGCAGGTGCCCTGTTGGATTAACAATAGTGGCCTTTTTTTTGATTTAGACAATTTTATTGCCCGCAATATTTATTCTTTTTTGGGTTTAGTTTCTATGTAACACGATAATCACTAAATTCTTAAACTGTTTCCATAAGCATAGAGTTAAGTTTTATTTCTAATAATAATACATTTTATCGATTTTTATCACTTACAGATAGCATTTCAGTCATTACATGGTACACAGCGAAGTCATAATTCGGATTTAAAAAAAAATACAGTCTCCTTACTTTTTGTCCACAGTAGCGTATGTGACACAAAAAAAGAGATTTAGATACGCTTTTATAATATCAAAAGTGATTGGCGGGGAGTTAGTAGAAAAACGAAGTACTTGAATTAGCAGGAAAACGAAGTATGTACTTGAAAGATTATTTGCGTTAAACATAACATTTGAACTCTTTTATAGTTGTGCTTTTCCAATTTAAAGTTTGGTTGGTGGTAGGGTGGGAAGTTGGCAGGAAGAAAAAAGTACTCGTAAGATTTTTTTCACATTTGCGTTCAACAAAAAATTTGAACTTTGCTCAGCCATTTTCGGTTGTCCCTCCCTCTACGTGTGTGTAGATCTTGCCTCTTTTCAAAATCTGGAATTTTGGGTTCATATTATTTTAGATCACACCCGCAAATCGGCATTTTCAAAAAGTATTCATCTAAATTTAAAAGTTTAGTGCCACATTTCAAACACAAAACAAGTATCTTTTTTTTTGCCATATATAACTGTTTTTTATTTTCGAAACAGTGAAAACTCCTCGCAAATTCATACAAAGATATGTGCATCGTAATGAAGTGAAGTGAAAGTGGTAGGTAAAGTGAAACACTTCCAGAAGTGACTTTAATACACAAGATCCTCTTTGCCTATAATCGCAATATGACTTCACTTGTAAATTAACTAATGGACTAGTTTCGAATATTTTTGTAATTTGTTTGGATTTTCATATATTTATAACGTTTCATATTTATAAACACAAAGTCTTCAAGGCTTAACACGCTTAAAAATTGTAAATTTTTTTTCACCTTTATTTTGTGATATCATGACAAAGGATAAAACCATAATTATTAGAGATACTTTCATGTTTCTTTTTAAATTAATTCAATTTATTAATAATTATTATTTAATTTTTTTATTTACAAAGCACTGTTTATGTCTTAACAAGAAATTTGTTACTAATAATTTTATGTCTATTGAAAATGGTTTTTATCAATAGGTCTATACAGCTTTGAAAAACTGATTTACTTAATATTGTTGATAATTGCAATAGAGTTTGATAGCATATGAGACCGCAGTTGCAAGTAAAACAAATGTGTTGATGGTACATAAACACATAAAGGAGGAATATGAATGAAAAGATCTGTCTCTTCTACGTTGAAGTGACTAAAGAACACACATACATATGCATTCACATAAATTGTCGATTTAATAAACCGGTATGTTAGAGAAAATACTGCTTTCTGCTAGCACTTCTTTTGATTCTTTTTTTTATTTTGTTCTTTGTAAGGAAATCTGAAAAATCAAATCATAGTTATTAAACAATTGGTTGTAATTGACGCATATGTTCTTAGATATAAGTTTTATTGATTAAATGGCTTTATGTTTATTTGATTAAAAAAAATTATTATAAAAAAGAAAATGAAATTTCAAATTTGTTTTTTTTTTAAATATAAATCTGTTTTTAAAAATCATAAACGATCTGTTTTTTTTTTTTTTTTTTTTTTTTTTTTTTTTTATAGTTAAGACTGAAGAATAGAATTTGAAATAATTGTTTTAAGATAATTAAATTTCTTTGTTTCATTCCTTTCCTTTTTTTAATTGATTCCAAGTAAGATGAAAAGAACTGATAGTTTCAGAAAAAATCAAAATTTTTTTTTTTTTTTTAAATTCATTTTAGAACATTAGTGTTAGTTGAAAAGTTTTGCAAAAAGCTTGAGATGGCAAAACAATTTTTATTTAATTTCGTTCAATTTTACTTTCAATCAACGTAGATCGATTCATTGTTATCACGATTAAGCTTTTTCGAATATATTCCCATATAGAAGTTTTCGTAATTCGTTGTAAAAAGCTGCGTGCAATTAAAAAAAAAAATTTGCTGAATTGTATTCTTTATTTATTCAGATACACTTAGTTAATATGTGAATATCTTCTCTTAATGATTGTTTCGATTCCTGCGACAGCCGAGTTTATTGTCAGACTTACCGAGTGTTTCAAGCATAAATATTTTCTCATGAAAAAGTTGTCTACACGTGGATGGTTGATGACGGCTTAAAAAAAGTCAGTGCTTATTTGTTAAAGCCGATTTTCTTTCGAATTATGGAGCCTCGAACACTCTCTTTAAAGTTAAAAACGGTCATATATTTTGGTTTGAAGTATCTCATTTCGAGAATAAGCTGTAGCTGACTGAATGAATTTTCTTTCCTGAATGTGCTCAGTCAACTAAAGATTTTTTACACTCGCACGCGTTTTTTTTCTCTAAACGATTGGATGTTTCGCAACAAAGTCTTCAGAGAATGTTAGAAAAGTCAATTTTAGCATATTTGTTGGCAGAGGAACAAAAAAAGGAAACAAAACTTAGCCTTGAATGGCTTTTTATGACAACGCTAAACTCTGTTCATCCTTGCAAGCAATTGGCTTTTTGGCCATTAAAAAAAGAAACGATATGGCTCTGTTATCCTATCCAGTATTCATAGATTAAGAATTTACAGATCATGGGAAAAATAAACCTTTTTTTGTTTGTTACTTGAGATAAATGTTTTTATAAAATGAATATTCGAGACCAAATGAACGAAAGGGATCAAGTGAGAATAAGGCATCTACTCGCGATGACACTTTGGGTGCTTTCATGTTATGAAATGATCTTAAAGAAGTATAGTGTATATATATATATAGTGATTAAAATGATAATTGTGCTCCAAATATTCCAAAAGACTCCAATGGCTTGACTGGAAATATTACAAAAGATTATCAATAAAAGCGACATATATTTCTTATTTTATTTTATTTTATTTCGTTTAATAAAATTCTTTTAAAATTAAAAAAAAATAAGTTTGAATTTTTGTGAAAAAATATCAAGAATTTTTTCTAAGATTTTTGATTTTTTGTTCTTTTATTTGCGTATTGTAAATAGAAAAATTTATAAAATTTTTTTTCATTTCATAGTTGAATTTATAATTTTAAAAAAACTCTCTTCTCTTTTATATATAAATAGCACAACTATATTCAAATGGGGATATAGCTCAGTGGTAGAGCATTCGACTGCAGATCGAGAGGTCCCCGGTTCAAACCCGGGTGTCCCCTTGTTTTTTTTAAATTTTTTTAATGTATTAATTATGCGATTTCCTGAAACTTTTTTTCGTTTGTGAGCAACGTTTATTCGCTTATGTTAGATAAATATTTTAATAAAAATAAATAAATATGTCATTGTGTGTTTATTGCGCAAAGCATCTGCTAAAAGTCATGCATACGCGTATACATATCGTGGTACTAGAAAACACATATATAAAAAGAAGTGAAAATATTATATTTATTACTCGCTATATCACTCGTCTAATACAATGTTTCCTTTATTTCGGCAACAAAATAACAAAAATTCGACCTAATTTTTATAGAAAGGGTCAAAAATCTGAATTTATGTAATCTAGTGAATATCACATGCTTCACATATTTCAATCATGAAGTACTAAAAATTACTTTTGTTGTCCTTTTTTCATAGATAATCATAAAATAAATATATGTATACAGCCGACCTTGTAAAAAATCTGTAACAAATCATATGAAGATATAAAATGATGCTGTAAGAGATTTGCCATAAACAAGATTTTTCTCTTAATGTAAAATGTGGATAATACCTTAAGTAATTGCTGGCTTTGGTTGTTAATAATTGTAAATATATATATATACTTTTTTTCCCACACTATTTGTTGTATTATTTATTTGTTATTATATATAATATATATGATTTTTGTCGTTTTATTTGTAACATCCTTAAGGAAGCTTTAAAGTCATCATAAAGTGTAGGGATTATTAATCAGCATCAAATTTGGAATCCGTTTAAGCATGTTCGCTTGCCTGTCTGTCTGTCCGCTTTTCCGTCTTTCTAATGTCTGTATGAAACATTCCTCTGTCTGCAGCAATGAAGATATCATCTCAACTTTGGTCGAAACATTGGAAATTCTTTGCAATACAATGTAAACTAAGAACACTTCTGTTTTTTTTTAAATCAAAAAATAAAATTGGATCTTTCATTCATTTCTCATAAACTATGGCAGATGGATCTGTAAAAATTTCCTAGTATACTGTGTCAGCTATGCTGTAATATTAGCATAAAAATGGAATAGAAATTTCAGTCTTTTACGAAAACTTTTGTAACTTTAAAGTACCAATAAAGAGCATATATTTTTGGTCAGTATCAAATTTCGAATCTACAAATATTATATATCCGTTTGTCTGTCTGCTCATTTACCTGTCTGCTTATCCCTGTAACCTCTGCGGTATAAATAAATTCCCTCTCACAAAAATTAAGATAACTGGATCAAATTTGAGAAAAACATTGAAAATTTAGATACGTACGCTGATATTGGAAATGGGCCAAATCGGTCAATGGACACGGTTACAGTATGACATAAACTGAGAACGCTTGCTACTCAAAAAATAAAGCAGATACCTAATAAACACTTCAGCGGTATGCCTTCGGAATGGAAAAAATTTCCCAAGACCATCCAATATTATCGGGTATAGAAATTTAGATGCTTTCAAACTATTTTCTAAGATGAAAGTTCACTTACAACCGAATATAAATTTCTTACTTCTTTCGAAATATTTCATTTACGGAAAGAATAGGTTCCTTCAATGATAGGTATAAAAATTGAATATGTTTGACGAGTCATTTTAATTAAACAACTAAAGCAACCGTTAGGCATAGATATATTTTCAATTGAAATCACGACTGAATAAGAATGAGCGCTTTATATTGTTCATTATTAAAACGATACAGGATAATTGTATGTCCCTAATCTATATGAAAAACCAAATTACAAGAACAACAAACACAGTGAACACTGATTTGCGAAAAATTATGTAAACGGACTCTTCGATATTTTAGCGAAACAAGAGTGTATAATTTAGATATACCGGACGTCTGAAGAATAAATGCATCATATCTTCCCATAAGTTATTGATACAAGTAAGAACAAATTGTTAATTCTTTTCGATGTTATTTCATCTTTTTGTTTATCGTAAGCTTTCTCGTCACCCTGCTTTTCAATCGTCACTGATATTTTGAAAACTAAAGATTTCAGAAGAAATATTTGATTAAGAATTTTTAAAACATTAGATGCTTTTTTTTTTTTCTTAAATTCAAAAGTTAAAATGAATCAGATTAATTTGTTTGGTTGTTTTAAAGCTAATCCAATGTGTAAAAATGATTTCTATTGAAACTTTAGTTCAAAAATGATTTTTTTAAAAAAAAAAGAGAAGAAAAAAGGAAACTCTCTTACTAGCACAGCTTATCATTTGTAAATGTAAGTAACATTTTATTGAATTCATTTTCGATTAAAAGAGATTTCGAAAACATTCCGAAAATTGAAAAGATCTCGGAATCTTTTATGCAACTTAAGGGACCTAAATATTTTCACTTCTATCTGTTATACGAATCGAAACGATATCAGTATGTATTATTATATAATTTAATTTAAAATCTGTGTAATTACCTTTTATATAGAAATTAAAAAATTTAAATATAAAATAAATATTAAAAAATTAAATAAAAAATTATATTCGAACTCTTCTCTATTCTCTCTTATTACATCGACTTTCCAGTTGATCCAATTAATTTTTGTCTGCTATAGTTTGTAAAAGCAAAAAGCTTATGGTTCTGGTTTTTAAGAACCTATTTTTCTAACAAATTTTTACGTAAATATTTATATATGCGAGTATATTTTGAGCACTAACTCTGTCTCTTTGTCAAATCTCTCTGTGAAAATTTCGCTTAAATTTCGTTGTTCGCGTTTCGTGTTTCGTAAGTTGTGGATTCTATTAGCTCAAGCGATGCTTTTTGCATTGTCTCATCACTTACTCTTAATTAAATAATTTTGATATTTTTCTACACGATTTGTTTGTTGACGTTGTCTGTTTTCCCTTTAGTAATTAAACAAACAACGAAATTTAAGCGAAATTTTCACAGAGAGATTTGACAAAGCGACAGAGTTAGTGCTCAAAATATACTCGCATATATAAATATTTACGTAAAAATTTGTTAGAAAAATAGGTTCTTAAAAACCAGAACCATAAGCTTTTTGCTTTTACAAACTATAGCAGACAAAAATTAATTGGATCAACTGGAAAGTCGATGTAATAAGAGAGAATAGAGAAGAGTTCGAATATAATTTTTTATTTAATTTTTTAATATTTATTTTATATTTAAATTTTTTAATTTCTATATAAAAGGTAATTACACAGATTTTAAATTAAATTATATAATAATACATACTGATATCGTTTCGATTCGTATAACAGATAGAAGTGAAAATATTTAGGTCCCTTAAGTTCTCATATTTACTACATTTGGTTTGAACAGTGTGGGAAATTTTATTTCATTTATTTCGAATTAATTTGTAATAATGACTTAAATTAAAATAATAATTTGATAAATACTTTTCAGATTTTAAAGCTTAGTTCGATTTTGTATAAAATTTTTATTAAATAACATTTAATGATAATTAAAATATCCGGCTATCAAAACTATAAAGAAAGTTGCCACTGATCCTGATATCGCTGAACTGCCATTACATTGCGTACTTGTGCAAGAGTAGCATTTATTTATTTCTACATTGGTATGCATTTCTTGCCATTGATTGCATGCAGTTTGCTGGGGGGTAAGACGGGAGCAGCCACGAACAATATTCGTTGAACCATTAACTGGAAATTGGAAAACCATAGTGAACGTTTACTTCTCAAATATATTGTAGAGTAAAAAAAAAAAAAATATAATATTTCAACCTACCATTGGTCTCCACTGTAAAACAATTGTAAATTGTTTCATCAGCTTGCCGCGATTTACGACTACGCGTTGATTGTTGTGTTGAAGCCTTGAAGATTTGGGATTTGGTTATTTCGTCTACAGGTTCTTCCTCTCCATCTTTAATAGATGTATCGTTTGTTTGAGATTTCACGAAATCACTTTTAAACTTAGGAGCAGATAATCTTGAATGTAATTTCGCTGTTTTCAATTCATCGAAATCACTCTCTAATGTGGTCTCTTCGTTATTGAGAGCTTTAGTAGTCCTGCGAAGATTGCTTTCTTCTGTAGAACTGGAAATATCTGTTTGGGGTGGCACTCTACTTGTTCTAGTAGTCTTTTTAGCAGTTTTTTCTGTTGAATTTAATGTTGTCATCTCCATCGTTGTAGTTGCAATTTCGTCCCATGAATTTGTCATTTCTGTTGGTTTGAAGGTAGCCTTAGTTGTACTACTTTCTAATTCCGTTGGTGTAGAGTTTGAGGTTGGTGTAGAGTTTGAGGTTGATGTAGAGTTTGAGGTTGAATCTGAATTTTCTGTAGTTGCATTGGTATTGTCAACTGTAGTAGTAGTAGTAGTAATAGTTTCCGTAGTGGTTTCTGGAACTGACGTTGTAGTCGTTGTGATCGCATTGAAGAAGTTTTCATTACAATTTAAAAGAGGGATATCTGCTGTAATTACTGGACAATCATTACATACGTAACACATTAATTCTCCTTGGCATGCTGTAAATAGAAATACAAGGAGAAGAAGGAAAAGTAAGAATTTAGTTATTTCTCTTGTCTCCATTAATTGGTATCACGAAGAAGTCTTTAGAACTCAAATGACTGAAATGAATAGAAAAACAATTTTCGAGAGTTGTTTTTTCAAGTTTACAGACAACGTCGACGCTACTCTTTGATTTTATCTGATTTTATTCTGACTTTATGAAACCTTGCAGACTTAGTGCTACGGTTTACTATAAGATATCATAATAAGCGATGGTAAGCGGAAGTGACTCTAAGTGCCAGAGAAATCAATTTATAAATTGAATTCACTTATCAGATTAAAAGCACATGCGATGCATTATGAACGGCCGTTGAGAAGAATTTTTATATAACTCGATTAGATTTTGTAAATATGGTTGCTGATCGTTAGGAACATCATCAACGTAGCTAAGCGATCTTTTTTGGTAAAACTGCGCACATATACACTTCAAGCATAGTCCATGTCATCTCTTAGCAATTTGATTGTGAAGTCTTCAATCACGTCTTATGGAAAATGTAAATTTTTCTTCTAACCGTTGTCGATCCATATGTCCAACGTAACCTGCAGAGGATTGCAAAAAATCTCGACTTGTTGACACGAGTTACCATTAGTTAATAAAAAGATAAGAAAAATTTGTAACCATCTTTGTCGACAATGATACGGAACACATTACTAATTAATTAAGTTTTATAATGACTTGCAACAACGTCAAATGCTTTTAAAACAATTTATTGTTTGTATATATATTTTTTTATTTAATAAGATCTATCTCTCATTAAGATGATGTCCCTTATATGTGTAACATGGTGTTGATCAGAGAGAAATGAAAAGAGAGAGAGAGAGAGATGGAGAGAGAGGAAGGGAGTTGCTGCAACGGTGGAGGTTTATGCCCGATCGATAATTGTTACGCCTTTATTGAGTGAGTGAGCTCACTCACTGTAGCTGAGACGATGCACGAATCGAAATGATTGTGCACGATTCGATAGTAGCGCTTCTTAACAACTTGATTAAGCGGCAGCTGATTATTGTTTTTAACATTCAAATTTTAGATTCTTAATTACTTTCGTTAAGAAACTGAATAAATTCCCCATTGAATGTAACGTTAAACTTCGATTTTCTATCTCAGTTTTCAAAGACCCCATTAACCAAGCAAGATATTGAGGACTAAGTATTGCTTTTTCGTCTTAACCAACTTAACGGCTCTTCCTAATCAACTACCTTAACCAAGCTAAACCCTCTTGTTTTCCAACTAATAGACGCGAGAATTTTCAAGAGTGTTTATAAAGGCGACATTCAAAATTGAAAATTTATTGCACCTTCCTGTATACAGGATCCGCTCTACATATAGAACAAAATAAAATAATAAAAAGTCAAACAATTATAGTTCAACATATGAATGAATAGGCAGAAAGGCGAAACATGATCCTATAGATATAGAACGGTAGACTGTTCAAAAATATAAGGGAAGCATTATTAAATACAAATTCTCGATTAATCGATGTCGTGAAAAGTAATTCCTGCTTTGATTACTCGAATCTTCAAAGCTCCTGAAAATTAATGTCTTTACAGAAGCTATTCAGCATCTCTTACAGCTTTCTAGAATTCTTCGTTTTTAAAAAAACATTAAAATAAATATTTTGTATTCACTTGTAACTGTACATCCGTGGTGTGTCACCTTTATATTTATTTACGCATATAAAGTGAAAGAAACACAAATCTACTTTAAATAAGTTTAATATACAATACTTTATGCATAATAAGTAATTTGTTGTCAGATTAAGAAATGTAAAAATTGTTTAATAGTTGCGGTTTTTTCCTCTTTTTTACATTTACATTTTAATTCATACGCTTGTCTTGTATTTTATTGACATGCTGAGTCGATAAATACTAAACAAGGCCCAACTATATATATTGTAAGCTCAGCGTCATCACATTAACTTTTACTTTAATTATTTATTTGTTTACTTTTAAAATATTTTTTCTTTATTATTTTTTTCTTTATTATTATATACAAAAAGATTTATTTACTTATTATTTAGTAATGTACCCTTAAAGCATTATATTGTATTCAAATGAAAACATTTTTTAACGCTCCCAAGAAACTGAAATTTGCAAAAGGAAAAATTAGATTTTCAGAAATCTCATTAATAGATTTACATTTTTTTATAATAATGATGATAATAAATAAATATAAACAGAGGGAATAACATAAAACTAAAGCATATATTTTATACTTTCATACAATTCTGTATAATTAATTGAAAATCTATGCAATCCGTATAATGCATTTCTGGGCGGATTCTTCGAAAATTTTTAGCGAAATAAATATGATTTTCTCATTTATACGAAACTAAACGTAAATGGAATGCACTTCTGATAGAGATTTCAATTAAATTTTTATTCAGTATGATGCTTAGATCTTGATATTATTTGCAGACAACAACGTCATGCAAAGGTACTAAGGTACTAAAGGTACTACGAGGTATTTTACAGGACTTTATCGCTTTGAGGTAATTTCCAATAACTTGTCCACATATAGGGGGCAAGAGTTCGGCCATAACTTCGCAGATGTTCATTTCCGAAGGTTCAAGAATTTGAGGACTGTCCACATAAACCCGATCTTTTGCATAAGAATACAAAATAGAAGTCTTGCAATAAGAAATTGCACGATCTTGCTGACCAATTCACACGACTGGAAAGTGTAATTACATTTTCTTGAAATTTCTCGACTAACAAAGCTTTTATGGTTTGTGCCATTATCCCTATTGAAACCACATATTTTCAATATCCATATGTTCAGTTTCATGCGAAAAAAGAATTGTTAATTATGTGGCTGTAGCAATCAGAATGCTGTGCGCTTAGTGTAACGAGTAATCAGTGATCTTCTTCGATACTCTCGCTACCAACATCAATAATTTCAGTTGAGCGTCCGTTTCGATAAAGTGTGGGCCTTAAAAAATCTGCTACAGATCCAGTTTCTTGAAATTACTTCGCAATTTTGCTTATAGTGCACTCAGATGAATGATTAAGTAGATCATAATCTGCTCGTAATGGACGAAATATACCAATTACAGAAATAGTGCTTTTACTTTCTCTCTTTTTAATTCAATTGTCTTCCTATAAGCAACCTATATTGCAAAATGGCAACTATCACACTAAACATATGATTCTTGCTATGACAATTTTTTCTTACTTATGTTACTGAAACAAGTTTGACAAATCCGGACCAAAAAATGGATAATCGTATATAATTAATATTAGTTTGGGGAAAAAGAAATCCATTATTTTTTCGGTAGATGGCTACACTGGTAGATTTCTCGTAAAGTATCAATCAAACAATTTCAGATTTATGCTCGTTGGAAAGGTGACATATCGCAGTAAAAAAAATTCTTTTGTTGTTTTTTGTTTGGTGCATTCAGTTGTGAGTTACAGCGTGTTAAAAATGGAAGTGAACAAAGAGAAAATTCGGTACATTTTACAGTTTTTCTTTGACAAAGGCGAAAATGCAAGCCAGGCGGCTACAATTTTGAATGGTGTTTATGGTTCCGATACTGTAACAGCCAATTATGTGCAATTTTGGTTTCGTAGATTCCGTTCAGGAATTTTTGATGTTAAAGATGCACCACGCACAGGTAGGCCGGTCGTCGAAAATGTCGATAAAATCGGAGAAATGATCGAAGTTAACCGGCATGTTTAGCAGTCGTAACATCACCCAGGAGCTAAAAATCGACCATAAAACAGTTTTAAACCATTTACACAAAGCTGGATTCAAAAAGAAGCTCGATGTTTGGGTGCCACACCAATTAACAGAAAAAAACCTGATGGACCGAGTTTCCATCTGCGAAGCCTTGGCCAAACGGAATGAGATAGATCCATTTCTTAAACGGATGGTGAATGGAGATGAGAAATGAATCACATATAATATTTTGCTTCCATTTGCTATTGAAAAAGTGATTTATTTTGCTTATTAGGAAATTTGACTTAAACTTAAACTTAATTATGACAGTTGTAATTATTAGAGTTCCTAAAGTTTGTTCCTAAAGGCAAAAAAAAAAAAAAACACTAGCTGAGTTATAATATATTTCCCCTTTTTGTTATTCTTCGACAACGGAACCTTGACAAATAAAAAAAAATAAATTTTAAAATTATAGTTAGAATTTCATAATATTGATAAACATATTATTTATTTTTCACGGTCATCGATTTCTCTAATTTTCACACTTACACTTAAATTAGAAACGTGTTTTGTGTTTTTACTTTTATACACCAGGTAGCGAACTGGAGTAGAGAAAGCTATATAAGGTTATTTGGTTTATTTAATAAAATGAAACAAAAATTTCCTTACTTTTATAGGCAGCACCGTACATTGATGAAACATTGTAACCGCTAAATTTGCACAAGAATTGATTAAGTAATTAAAAGAACAAATCGAAAGAGGAAAGAAAATATATTCAACTTGAATGTATCTGCCAATGATTAGCTAACGAAAAAAAAAAACGTTTTATTTGATTAAATCTAGAGAATCTAATTTCTTTTATCCAATTAAGCAAAGAAATCGTAGCCTCTGTGCAATTTTTGAGAGCTTACAAGTAGAAAGACAAAGTTACTAAAAGTATTTTAGCGTATTATACTACATACACACATACACATCGACACACACACACACACACATAGTCCAGTCATCCCCCGCGTTTAAATACGTTAGAGTCATAATTTACCACCGCCTTAGCTTTAGGCGTCATGTTGATTACGTGGCGAAGAAAGCGGCAGACATCTAGATGGCTCTGGTGAGAATTATGCCAAATGTGGGTGGGCTGAAAACGTCTAAGAGGAAAGTCGTAGTCACGGTGGTGATCTCGGTCATCATGTACGCGAGCCCAGTTTGGTCGGATGCACTGACCGTAAAGGCTGCACACCGAAAACTGGTGGCAATATATCGCCTTAGCGCCCGAAGATATGCAGATATGCGCATTCCGCACTGTGTCGGAAGAAGCAGCGCCAGTGCTAGCAGGCACTCTGCCTGTTGACATTCTTGCTGACAAGATGAGCTGTATTTATGAACGGAGTCGCGGCAACGAGCTCTCTTCACGCCTTATTAGAAGCAAAGAACCGATCGCCTCGTTGAGAAGACGGAAGAAGACGCGGAGGATGTAATGTTCTACTGCAGCAGATTTGAGAACGGACGGCCTCAAGTGCCATCTAACGAGAAAGCGAACGTAATGCTCGGCAGTGCAGCAGCTTGGAACATCCTAGACGCGCAATACCCTCGTAAAGCTACAACGACTAGAGAGACAACGAGCGGAGAGAAGAGGCAGTGGAGTCCAGTAAGACACCCGCTAAGGTCCCGCTAAAAGAACCGTACTAATTGAAACCAGCCTCCGTGAAGAAATACCTAACGGTGGTCCTGCGGAGGAGAGTGGTAGATGAGGTGTGTGTGGGGGGTAGGCGCCATGGATGGTGAATCGTGCATGCTATTGGCACGGACCGGTAGTATCTAAGAAGATTTCTACCTCCAGCTCGCATAGCAAACAAAAAAACACACAAACACACAAATATATATACATATATCAGATGGACGAGTCAAGTAGAAGAAGCCGAAATTATTTATATTATTTTCTTTTCTGTTTATCAATAAAAAAATTGAATTAAACATTTTTTAGTGTTAATAAATAATTGAATGCAATTTCTTTAAAAGCCTTCTCTAACCAAGCTAACGATTTATATGTACTTTATGTCACATGCTCTGCATAGCACATAAAAGGTAATAAAAATATAGAAATATTTAAGGTGTTCCAACCCATTTGCCCATTGTGCTAGTCTCCTTATAACCTTATCGTATATACATTAAGATTCAATAAAGGAAATTACAATTAAAAATAGAAATATTTCTGTTTTCTATTTAATTATACTTCAACATGAATGAACAGGCAGAAAGGCGAAACATTGTCCTATAGATGTGGAATGAGAGACTGTTCAAAAATATAAGTCTCACAAAAATGGGGAAAAAAAGGGAAGCAATAAATACAAGTTCTCAATTAGTCGATATCGAGAAAAGTAATTCTATAAAAATTGTAAAAAAACTGTTTTCCATTTAACTCAAATCTTGCGTAAATCTTGGAACACCCTATATATATATATATTGTATATGTACGTGTAGTTGTAGCAGCTTAAATAATGTTGGCATTAAGTCTAATTTGGTTATAGTCTGTTGTCATTAATGGCAATATTTAGCTGAACTTGTTTTAACTATTTTTGTAGAAAAATTACTAAAATACCGGAGAAATAAAACAATTAATAGGAAGCAAAATATGGTAGAAGAATACGTTATTGTGTACGCTAGAAATGATTAAATTAAAAAAGACAAATAAATTTAGATTCATAAATCACGAAAAAAAAACATTACATTGATAATCTGAATATTTGATTTTTTTGTAAAAGATAACGTAAAAAATTTCATATAATTAAGAAGAAAATGTACACATAAGTTTGAAGAAAGAATACATTTTTCAAAGAAGAAGAAATTATTTTTTAATTTTTACGTTTTCCTAATTTTTTTTTTCTACAATGGTGAATCAATATTTTTTTTATACCCAGCACCGAAGGTGAATTTATTTTGTCATTTGGTTTGCAACTACCAAAAGGAAGCTTCGGAGACCCTACAAAGTATATATATTCTTGATCAGCATCAAATTTAGAATCGATTTAAGCATATCCGTCTGTCCGTCTGTCTGTCTGTGTCAAGATTGTGGTAAACATTCCTCTGGCCCCAAAAATGAAGATATCGGCTTCAAATTTGGCAGTAACATTGGAAGTTCTTTCACAGCCACGCCTATTACAATTTAGTTTTCCCCCCTTTTCTTAAGATAAAGCAGATCTGACAGGTATAAAAGACTCGACACAGCCGAATATAATTTTCTTACTTGTTTTTACTTATTTTTATACGTAATGTCGACATGGTAGTAGAAAAATTACACGGTTACCATCTGCTTTATGTATTTATTTAGTTTTGTTTTTCATGGTAAGTTACAATTCATATAACTTAAAAAAAAGGCAAAACTATAAATAAATAATGGAAATATGTTCAGGATAGAGCACGATTTTTGAACATTCAACCTCTCAAAATCTCTTATTAATAAAGCTTTTATGGTAAAGTCGATATATTTTGTTTGCTTCTGGTCTTTCACATTTAACTTAGTTATGAGCCAAATTTCAAAGGGTTATCTTCTAAAAAGTATCGCCATATGCTGGCATTTTTCGAAAACATTTTAGTTGGCGCTGTGAAGGTGTAAGATCCTAACAGAAATTACAGAAATGCAGTAATACGAGCAATAAGGATACGATATCGTATTTCAATAATTTATTTCCAGTTATGTTAAGAAAAGGAAGTTTTATTAAACAAACTAACAGGATTCTGGTCGAACAGATATGATACTGGAAATCTGATAAAATATATTTACCCATAATCCTTATAAAATCTTCATTTATTTTGTCTTTTAGTGAGAAAGCGAAACGTTATTAAAAATGACCACTTTTGTATTTTTGGAATATTATAAACTATAACGGAATATTAACAACAATTTCAGATAGGATACGTTTTTGGCAAGAGAAAGTCAATATATTCTTTTTGGATCGATTATATTTTACCAGAACAGTTCCTTGCATTTGGATGCTTGAGTTGCCTTTGCTCATAAAATTTAAACTTTAATTTATTTGTAAATTACTTTTAAATTAAATTACTTTTTAAATCAAATTACTTTTTATTTTAACTTTTACTCTTCAAAAAAAAGTCGACATGGCGTAGAAAATATATAAAATAGAAATGTAAGGTCTAGATTGCTAAGCATTCTATTATGAGGTAATTAATAGAGTAATAGAGCAATAGAGCAATAGAGCGTATTGATGAATGACTCCTATAACAAAAGCAATGAGGTAAAAGTTACTATGCGAGACATACAAGTAAGCCATAACGTTAGCATCCATAGATTTAATATTTCTCGGTCGCGTATGCTATAGCATACAATCTCATTGCAAAGAGAAATGGCGACATTTTTATAGCAGCCAAACTTTAAAACCAAATGCTATCTGTATAATTTTATATAACCTTTATATAATGATATAATAAAAACAATTAATTTAAAAATTCTTTCTAAATCCTCTTAAATGTTATATAGCACTCAAGTAGCATCCGTAGCATCCATAGCACTCATAGCATCCGTTTTATATATGTTATACGATATTTTAACTGATATTCTGAATCTTACAAAATTAATAATCTTAATAAGTTTTCGCGGACTTCCCAATTAATTTAAAAGAGAATTCTCTGTCTATATTTATAATTCAACTGAAATTTTTAACATCCGCGAACGTGTTAATCAAATACATTTTATTATGACAGAGATTATAATACGATATAACAGCAAATGTTCGCGGGAAGTTTATATTATTTATCTTTTAGAACGCATTTACGAGTAAACCAAGCGTTATATAGCCAAACTGAATTTTTCCCACTTTCAATTCGAATTTATTTTACATATATTTTAATTAATATGCAAAATGCAAAGACGATTGTTGTTATTGGAATCAGCATTAATCATTCTGTGCTTTTTTTTTTTTTTACCATTACCGCAGTATTCAGTAGACTTCAATGGCGTTTTCGTTTTTCGTTTAAACTCGTTATAATTCTAAAGCAAAATATAAAAAAAAAAAAAAGGTATTTTTTTTTGCCATAATATTTTTGTATTTGTGAACACTTTTAGTTGTTTATACTTTACTTTTAAAGAAAACAAGTTTTGCTTCCACCCAACAATAACGCAAAACAAATTAATTGAAATTTTTATAATAAATAATAATATTTTGTCACAATTCGTTTTTTCTTTTTCTTTTGAGAATGTAATGTTTTAAATGCATTTTTATTATTATTTTGTTAAATAAAATAAAAATTGAACTAAACTTTTAATAAGAGCGTAACAATTTAATTAGATTTGCGTCTTGAAGGCTTTTATTTCTTATTTTTTTTCGTTACAAGTTTATAACTCTATAGAAGGATATGTGTGGATATATCAAAAATTTCAAATAAGTCTTGCTGACTTAGAAATTGAGTTTTGGTTTCGATAATTTACTAATTTTCAAAAGGTTACTATTTATTTCCCTTTCAAATAATCAAAATTCACTTAAAGAGAATATGGCGGCAGTACAGGACTAGTCATTGTCTGCAAACAGTAACTATCTTTGCAATCAATTTGAAGCGTTCTCTTTAAAAAAAAGAAGAAAGGAATTTAGCTCAAGCTTGCTTCAAACAGTCCTATTTTAAAACGAAGTGCTATTTTATTATTGCTGCCTATTTGATATTTGTTTAATACTATAGATAGATAGCTCGGTTGACAATTTTCAATCTTTATTGCCGTCAGATTAAAGATAAGAACTTAAAGAATCGCTCTGTTGGCCCGCCCGCGAAAATCGTTGATTTGTTGGTTTTCTTAGAATTACAAAACCCTTTAGACACTTCTTCGTGTTTCACTACAATTCAATGAAAAAAAAGAAATTTACGTTAAGCCCCCTTTAACTGTGCTTATCAAATTGAAACTCTATATGCGATCAATTTACAACATTCTATTTGATATAAAATAAATTTCCTAAAACCTCGTTCCAATCAGTGCTATTTTTAAACGGAGTGCGTTCTGATTTGATATATGTCCGTTACTATAGAATGCTCGGTTGACAATTTTCAATGACATTCTTTATCTAGCGAATTGCTTCGTTCCTTTGTCAGTTTTCTTAGAAAACGATTTCAAAACATTTCGGATACTACAGATGTCAAATTGTTATATCTGGAAACCCACATAAGTTAGAGGAGAGTTTACACACATTTCTGGATATTAAAAATTGAAAGGTAATATTCTTCTACTCCCCATTTTTATGGTGAAGAATAAAAGAATTTATAATTATTCAAAGTTTTTACATCACTTTTACAACAACAAAATAAATTTTTCTGTCTTAACGAAAAAAAAAAAAAAAAATTAAATCCAGTTTGTAATAATTTGGCTTTAAGAGATTTGCTTTAATTCGTTTGCAATTTTCTCACTTATTCATTTTACTTTGCAATTGACTTTTTATTAAATATAATCACCTTGAATGAAGAGTAAACACCACAAGTTTTGAAGTAATTGCTTCTTCAAAAACATTTTTAAAGTGAATAATTTTTTTTTTTAATAAATATTTCCTTGAATTTTAATATTTTTTTGTATTTTTCTATTAATTTTTATTATTATTATTATTATTATTATTATATCGCGTTATTTTCCTAACTCTTATATATTTTTTGTGTATCAAATTTCACTTAATTGTTATTACTTCTTAAAAATTGTAACCGTTCTTAACGAATTTTTAAAAACAACTGAAAATATTCTGTATTCATTGAAACTTTTTATATTGAAATTGAAGCAGGTAAGAAAGCTATATTCAACGTATCACGACTTATGGGATCCCCCACATTTGGAAAACATATGGAAATTATTTAATATATCTTTGTATTTTAGATGAGCCATCATTTACAATCCAGATAATTTTTTGTTTAATACGGTTTTAAAAAAAACATTTGTGCTGTAAACGAACTTTGGAATATCTGTTATATAAAATTTCACACAAACATTCGTTCGTAACTTTTCTTCTTTCTGAAGTTAGTTTTAGGCCATTAACTAGGGGGCGTGCTTTTGTGCTATTTTAATGTATCGCCTCGAAACAGAACTAAAAGCTTACTTTTAATTATTGTATCGACTTTTTTTTTTTTTTACCTAAAACAGACAAATTGTTGCAAAGTAAACTCATATATTGACTCTCTGCTACTCTGCTTTTAAATAAAAAAAACTTTACATACATTCGAACAACAGTCATGAGATAATGAATAACTTCGTACTTTAATTTATTTTTATACTCAATCGCGCTGAATAAGCATATTAGTAATGCAGAACCTTTAGTTGAACATAAACATGCGAATGTAAGTAACATTAACAATACAAATAACAAACAACAACAACAACAACGGTGCTAACTAACTAATGCTTTATATAAACGTTAACGCTAATGAACTCCAACAATCATTTGATTACTGTTTTTTTTTGTTCCTTTCTTTCTTTTTGTCAGGCTGAAACAGAACTTTTTTTTTAATAAACGCAGATCGATTTTATTAAATTTGACTTTGTAGATTTAATTGCATTTATAAAATAAAATTTATTTTCAAAATCTTAAGGAAGTTCATCACATTTATATTTGAAAAGTTTTTTTCTTACTTTAATTTTTATACAAATTTCTTGTTCTATCAGACTCTTTCGTTTTTTTTTTTTTGAAAATAAAGCGAATCTTTTGTATCAAACATTCAATGCAATGTTATATAAAATTAATTTAAAATTTACAAACATTAGAGCTAAACAAACATTGCACTAACTACCAATATTTGATACCATTATTTCGGACACTATAACGAGTTTCCTTCCATTGTATATACTCTACGCTATTTGTGGTGTGGTACGGAGTACGTTAATTGTGTTAGACTGTACTTGGTACTCTGGAATCTTTTATCGTAACGATCGTCTAAAAATCTGTCCGTCTGTCCGAACACTATTAAAAATGGATTCGATTGGACCACTTTCGCGATCAATCGCCGTACTATGAGCGATTTGAAAAGAATCCTTGAAGAAGAAAAATTGCAATTTCTTATATATTTTGACAAAAATAGATCGGACCTAGTTTTTTGATATATATATATAGAATAAATCTGAAAAATTTGTATCAAATGGGCCGAATTTTGAACTTTCTCGGATATAAGTATTCCTACGAAAAGTAACCTTTTAATTAAAAACTTTAATTATTAATTGTTCATATCCTGGCAATTGGTCTATAATAGAAGTAATTTCGCATAGAATCTAACTGCAACAAGTCAGGTAAGTTTTTCGCAAACCACAACATATAAGAGTTCTTGCGAAAAAATTAGCCTTTATATATAGCAACAAAGTGAAATTTGTAGTAATAAAATAGATCAAGATTAATAATAAATAATAATAATTTGAGAAAAGAATTAATTTTGCTAAATCTAGATCATATCGATTTTCATTTTCTGGCCACTTTCATATAACGACTCCCATAAAAAGTGTTCCTACTTTATATGAAAACACAAACAAAGTAAAATTTTTATTGATATTTATCACGAAAGTAGATAAACTGGACTGTGCATTAGGCGAAGTGTTGTAGAGTACTTAAAGATCGACCTTGCTTTACTCTAATATTTTTACTTGTTTTTAAATGTAATACAAATCCAGGCTGATCTATCGACAAAATATTTGAACGAAATTGCAATGGAGTTATGAGAGAGAGGCAAGCTTATGATTAATTAATTGAATAAAACCTGCTATCTACGATTTTATTTTTATGCTTACCATGCAAGAATACATAATAGAAAGTATTTAATAATTTTGTTTTGTTATTTATTTCTAAAACTTTTTAAAATGCTTTAGAGATCTCATTAAGTCATTTATAAATCTAGAAGAGATGCTCTTATGGTTGAGAAAAGATCTTATTTAATAAGTTTTAATAATGGAAATGGAATTATTTGAAAGAAGAGATTGTGGCGCTTGTTAAATTCTCAACATCGTGCGCATTATTCTTAGAAGAATTAAACTTGGGGTTATCAGTTAAGCAGTGTAGTGGGGGATACTAGATCGTAAAGAGAATTATTTATAATATTTCGACATTAAAAGAGTTGAAGTTGTCAGAAGATCGTCTGCATGGATTGCTTTGTTTGGGTACAGGCGAAAATGTTTTATTTTTTCCCTTCAAATCATTTAATTAAAAGTATCATACCTTTCGAAAAGAGTGAATACGATAATTTATAAGAAAGAAGAAGAAAACATAGGAATTAGTTAGAAGAGATTTTAGCTACGAATTTCCTGCATAAGTTTGCAAATTTTTATTCATCGCTTTAGGGTGTTAAGTAACAGAAATTAGTTTCTCAAGACCTTTTATCTTTTTTACTTCCTTAATGAAGATTAGCAAAGTTTCACTTTATTAACTAATAAGTTCTATAAGTAAATGTAAGTGAAGCTGAGAAATAAAAAGACTTTTTCCGATATGAAAAGGGATCTTTCAGAGAAAGATAATTTTTTGTAATTTTTCAAAAAAAAATGAAATTTTCTTTGCATTATAAGATCATTTCAAGACCACGAGACCATCAGACTGTAGTACCTGTGGACTTTGTAAGGAATTAAAAGATAAACACAATCTAATATTATCTGGATACATAAGAATTTTCGTGTATTGATCGTTACGAAGAAAGGTAATCGTTAAAGTATAACACAATTTAAACGATACTTAAGTAGTTGTCTTGACAATCTCTGATTCGACAAAATATCATCTGAGAAGTGACATTTGAAGAGAATGTTTTGTATTTTATTTTCAAGTAAGATTTCGTCACCTTAACCCTAAGTATAGTAGAAATCCTATTAGATCAAATTTCTTTAATAATAATTTATGATTTATTTTATCAAAGATTTTACTGAGATTTTCATAAATAAGATCGCGCTGTTTGAACTTATCAGTGAAAGGCTTATGAAGGCTTATCAAAATTCAATGAGATTCATTGAAATCGATCGTTCTTTGTTGAAGGAGTATTGAGCAGGGGAAATAACATCTCTGAAGCTGAACTATTTATTCGCCGACTAGCAAGATATTCAAACAACTTAGATAGTGCTTTTAATTTAGCTATGCCTTTATAATTTTCAATTAGATTTGTGAATCATCATTTGTGAATTATCATTTTCTTTTTGGGAAGAATACAAATCTTTGGTCACCTAGATATGAAGAATATGGTGGATGTTACATGAACTCAAACCACAATTCATGCAGGTTTGCCATAGTAGCCGTCGTGTAGCACTGGGCCTTTATTCCAATACGGGAACAATGGATATCCAAATGACTACCAAGGACATGATTAAAATTTTTGCGTGTAGTGTCCGCACGAATAAACTCAGCTTCCGCTCGGTGGGAAGTAGCACTCTTAACAGAGAAAACCATATGTTCAGAGTATTTAATGTTGAATGTACTGCCTTTTTATATCCATGGGATATCTATCTCTATCACTATTTCTCGAAAAACTTCAGTTCTTGATTATGCGGGACACTTTCAAAATTGTGCTTGGTGCTCCCTCGTAGGCTCCATACAGTCTCCTTTAAAATTATCAATCCACCTACAAATTGTTTTTTTCGTTGCACTAAAGTTGCTATAACACTTTTCAAAAAAGACTATGTCTCTAATTAACACATAAAATTTGGAATTTTTATTGTTCTGATAATGACAAAAGTGACGTCTCTAAAATCGTTCATAACTCATAAACAGTTGAAAGAAATGAGATAGAATTGTGACAAAAGTCTCAATTCAGGGATTTTTGATCGATGTTCTATTTGCTACGTAATATGGAAGCTCCAGTAAAATATTTCTTTTATCATTTTCATTAAATTTCCATTATTCAGTAGCCATTATCCATTATCCATTAAATTTCTATTATCCATTATCCATTAAATTTCCATTATCCAGTAGCCATTATCCATTAAATTTCTATTATCCATTATCGATTATCCATTAAATTTCTATTATCCATTATCCATTAAATTTCCATTGTCCAGTATCCATTAAAATTCCATTATCCAGTAGCCATTATCCATTATCCATTAAATTTCTATTAACCATTATCCATTAAATTTCCATTATCCAGTAGCCATTATCCATTACCTATTATCCATTAAATTTCTATTATCCATTATCGATTATCCATTAAATTTCCATTATCCAGTAGCCATTATCCATTATCCATTAAATTTCTATTATTTATTGTCCATTATCCATTGAATTTCTAATATCCATTATCCATTATCCATTAAATTTCTATTATCCATTATTCATTATCCATTAAATTTCTATTATCCATTGTCCATTAAATTTCCATTATCCAGGAGCCATTATCCATTAAATTTCTATTATCCATTATCCATTAAATTTCCATTGTCCAGTATCCATTAAATTTCCATTATCCAGTAGCGATTATCCATTATCCATTAAATTTCTATTATCCATAATCCATTAAATTTCCATTATCCAGTAGCCATTATCCATTACCTATTATCCATTAAATTTCTATTATCCATTATCCATTAAATTTCCGTTATCCAGTAGCCATTATCCATTACATTATTATCCATTAAATTTCTATTATCTATTATCCATTATCCATTGAATTTCCATTATCCAGTATCCATTAAAATAATATCTGATCCTATCAATGAATTTTTACGGACTAGAAATATTTGATCACTTTTCGCATACTCTGCTTGGCATATAAAAAGTAAAATTTCTTCTAAAACTACACATACTGAGTTACGATAGAACGTTTTTGATATAATGAATATACTCAAAGTACATAAGATGTATTTTTTTCAAAATTTTTTACTTCTTTTGCTTTCTTTGCTTTCCTAATAGATTTCCCTCTATTGGATGTTAAGGTCAATTAAAAATGCTTAACTGCACAAACTGTTTTCAATTTAGAAAACTGTTTATTATGAAACTTAAAAGAGTAGTAAAAAATAAGAAAAATCTATTCAACCGTAAAGTGGTTTTTTTTTTGTTTAGTTTATTTCTGTACATCGAGAAAAGAAAGAGAATCGAACGATTAATTATTGTGCGTACTTCTATGGGTTTGCTTAGCAGAACAGTTCTTGATTTGCATTAAAATCACGTAAAAAAATATGTGATTTTATTGTATTTATGCATGTGCATGTATGTAGATTAAAATAAATTGTTTTTTCAAGTCACCGCTACACACATACAACCTAAAGGAAGAAGTAACGTGTTTAGTGGGCCTTATAGTTTAGCGTAAATATGAAAAAATTTTAAACGATAATTCATACACAATTTTTTTTATTGAATTCGAGATGTTAGAGTTTCAAGAAACAAATAATAAATGAAAAATTATTGATTTTCATGCGACCTTTCAATAGTTGTTAAAAGAAATTTAATTTGTGCTATATTTACGTATTTATGTTTACATTCCATGGGTAAATATGCGAAGCACTTAATTAATTTGAAATTGATAAAGACTGCGAATGACATAATTGCTGTCAGTTAGAAGAGCAATTAACAGTAAAATATTTGCGAAAAATCTCGCAAAGGAAATCAATTCAACTTTAAATATAAGTTTATATGATCAGAGAGAAATGTTTAAATTTATCATTTACTCTACGTAATATGCCTGCACTCTATGCTGCCTACTACACACATGTTTATGTCATACTAATATATATACATATATGTATATATACATTTGGAGCTGCTGAAAAGATGTTGAATGAAGAATTTCAGAGTTTTCCTGACGAAATTCCAGTACAAACTCAAAAGAGCTTCCTATACAACTAGCAATAATGCAATAATCAATTGCAGCTCGATTGCATATGATTGGAAAGAAGCGGGATAAAGCAAGATACAAGATAGCCGAAGAGAACGAAAATCGAAGACTCGAGAACTGCTGTTTACATTTACTATGCCACTATGGAGAGAGAGAGAGAGAGAGATTATCTTCATAAAATTATTACGAGCAATGAGAATCGGATGATGTACGACAATCCTAAACGAAGAAAAGCTTGGTTTGATCGAGAAAAATCGTTCATATCTCTTGCTAAGCTAAATATTGATGCCTTAAGTGCTACTTGTTGACATGGATCTCTTTATACTTTGTGGTATACTGAACGACTCCTTGTAAATAATTGAAACTTATGTCGTATAAATACAAACGTCTAAACTATCTATAGCTAGAATTTCGAGAGAATTGTATGCAACGAGTGAATTTTATAAAGCAACCAAATTAATAAAGAGAAATTTGTTGCCAGATTTCGCTTGAAAAATCTATTCATTGAGAAAAAAATTAACATAATATATATTAATCATTAATTGATGAACTGTAACGAAAGTTCTTTGAGAGTTTGAGTTGAGTTTTCGTCCAATAAGTCTTGCAAATCGCTATTTTTGACATCAAAACTGCTTAAACCTTTGAATCTATAAAACCGACAGTTCGGATATCCCATCTGTTTGAGAAAATTCCATCTATATGGGAACGTTCTATCTATATAGGAAAGTGTGTGAAATAATTACATGGAAAAAGTTTCATCTGTATGAGAAAATTCTATCTGTATAGAAAATTTCCTTCCCTATACGTATGGAAAGGTGGGAAGTTCTATCTTTATGCAACAGTTCCAACTGTATGGGAAATTTCTGTTTGTATGGGGAAGTTCCATTTCTATGGGAAATTTCTATCTGTTTGGGAGTTTGCCATATGTATGGAAAATTGCCATCTGTATAGGAATGTAACAGTCGTCCCATCTGTGTCGAAAATTTCTTCCTATATGGGAAATTTGCATCCGTGTGGAAAAGTTCCATTTGTATGGGAGATTTCCATCTGTATGTAACAGTTCCATCTGTTTCGGAAAGTTCTTCCTGTATGGGAAATTTGCATCCGTGTGAAGAAATTCCATCTGTATGGGAATTTTTATGGGAAATTTTTTTTTCAGGTAATGGATTTTTCTCCACATACTGTGAAAGAAATTTCAAAGCGTCTATTAACTTAATAAAAAGAATTGTTATTTCGAAAAATTCATAATGGTGTGTTATCCCTTAATGGGAATGTTTGATTTATCTGAAACTCATACGTGAAGTCTAAAATAATTATAACTTATTGAAACAATTGACAAGTTAGGTGTAGTTAAAAAAAACGCTCTTTACACTTCCCACATATAATCTGTGCTTTGTTAATTTAAGATTTATTTGACGTATTCATAAACTGCTCACGAATTTGATTTTATTATTTATTTAATTGTGAATTTTTTTATAAACACTTTCTAAACATGAAGGAGGAGTACACTAATTCTGCCGTTATTTTTAGAAAATTTTATAAATATATTTATATTTGATCAAGACGAGGCTTTGAATTATTTAACAGTTGTCAAGTTTGAAACCACCAACTGAAGTTTTGTATATATATTTGTAAATGAAGTTTAAAAATTGGTGTAACCTGCAGACATATGCTTTAGATAAAAAAATAGAAAGCTTTTACAACATCGGACAGGAAAGGACTTTCAGTACAGTAGATCCTCTTATAAAACGGCAGATACGTTCGGTTGTACGAGTCATTTAGAGCACTTCGGAAAGGCAATGAATTTGCAAAGAATCACGGTACGTTACCCTTATAAAACGGTAAATATGTTTTGTGTTGTACGAGTTACTTATGAGCCGCTTACAACCCAAGGCTGATCTGTGATCTGTAGTATAATTTAAATTCTCGAGAATGTTGAAAATAGTCTCTCGCAATCTCTGGTCCGCTTCTGTATTGGTTGGTAAGGTTTCTCTCACAATTTTGACGAAGGCAAGTCGATTCCTATATCTGTTAAATCAACTTTTACTTGATTCATAAAAATTATATTAATAATTGGAGCTAAAACGCAATCAAATCGCAATATCTGTCTCATACATTATACGAACTTCTTTTAATGTGTTATAGGAATACGATCACAATATTTCCTTCGTGTTAGGCGAATCCGTCTTATATGAAGCCGGATTATGGAAGAGTCCACTGTACACATGATCCGTTTTACATCTTTACTTACAATTTTGCCCAGCTTATCATTGAATATTTAATTCAAATTTTCTGTTACAAAATAAATGGTTACGATCAGTTAATTAAGGAGAAGGGACTGAGGACATGTTAGGAATTCTTATTAATCTAACTTTTGTTTCTTTTGTTTTTCTTTTAATTTCACTTTTTAGCAGGAAACTTATAATTCGCTACCAGCGCGTGACGTTCGGTAATATAAAAAAAAACGTGCATCAAACATTAAAACGTTTATTAATACATGAGAGAGAAAAAAACTGTCGTATGCATATGAAAATAAGGCAAAAACAGGTTTTTTTTTTTTTTTTATTTACCTTATATAAGCAAAATAAATTTTTAAATTCAACCGCACGCATTAAAAATATTACTTCAACTCGTACGGCTTTTATTTTACTTCCGTAAAACAACCTTTGAAATCATTTAGACTTGAGTAAACCGGGGCAATGACTAAATTTCAAATAAATTTAGGTATTGACTGCGAAATATAATCAAAGAATCACGTCAGGAAAGTAGAGTGAATTAAATAGAGAAAAATTTTAAAAATGTTTTTGTCGAATTGCAAGCTAAACTTTATTTCGGGGGATATCTGGTGAGAAGTTTTTTTTTTCGAAACTCTCTTTACTAATCTTTTGCTGTTTACTAATCTAATCTTTACTACCTCTCCGATGTATATTTAATCATGTTCCAAATATTTAGGCGAAGGCATGTAATGTCCAGAAGTACTTACGATAGGTCCTTGTTTTATGTCAGTCCTTCGTTTTCGGTTTGCTTTCAATCTACAGGTCGCAATTTTTGGAGATATTTTGGAGAAATTTGATACATTGATGTGTTTTGCCCCAAGGGCGAAAGATATAGAAAATTGAATTAGATTGAATCACTTTTTTGACTACTCCTCACAGAATGCCTTATCTCCCCGAAATCTCCCGACTACAATCGGTGAGTAGTAGTTCTTCGAGCCACTAGTTAGGCAAACGTGATATTAATACAGAAAGGTTTTCATAGTGAAAATTGACCACTAAAGGTAATTTGATCTAAAAGCTAACTATGCCAAATTTGGGCCGCTTAGATCTATCTTGTTTGTCTCAACTCGTATAGGGCTTCTTATGAAAAGTATTTCTTCATAGAACATAACAACAACCAGTTGTAATTTTTGATTTCTATGACCAAAATAAATGAGGAATTGGGTTAAGCAAAATGGTGTAGGGCATTTAATTGACAGCCTTGCCCAATTGTCATATTTTCATTTGTTTTTCATTTGATATTGCGTTACACTCTAAGTCCTTTTATCCAATATCCATATCAACTGTTAAGAAAACAGTGATCAGGCACTTTGAAGTGCCCGTCATTTTGAATGTAGAGGAAATTCGGCTTCACTACCTTGTAGTGTCATTATAAGTGAAGGTTTGTCTCAAATATATCAGCATAAGCATATATCCGGAAGCGCCCAAAATATCGAGTAAAAGCTTCCAAGTTAATAGGAAATAATAATTCAATAAGAGCTTCTGAAAGGAGTTTCTAACGTTTGCTAGAAATTCGAATTTAATTAATGGAACTGTTGATCATTTTGAATGCAGTTCAATTCCTTCGCCTTCAAGAAGTCCGTTGACTAAAATGTTAATTAAAAGCCCTCGATCGTATTAACAGAAATATCTCTCTTAACTGCAATTGAAGATTTCTCGACACAGTTATGTTGAGTTTGTCGATTTTTTTTTTTTTGTATAATGATGTGAATGGATGGTCGAAAGAGCACTAAGTAAGTATTAGGCCCTATTTAGTTATTCTTAGTTTTGATATAATAAACTAGAAGGGTCATCATGTAACTTTCTATTATAGCTTTCTGGGCCCTGAAAGTCAATATACAGGATAATCAATTGTAGACTAAACAAGAAAAAAAAACGATAATCAAGAGTCCCATCAGGATTATCCGAAATTTGAAGTAAATTTATTTTTTTTTTATAATCCCAGGCAACTATCATAAGCAGCCATTTTAAGCGAACTAATCCCAGAGGTGGCCATGAAAATTATCGTTTTACAAACTCTACAAACCTATTCAGTTTGCCAGTATCGTCGACTAAAGTGAAATTATATGAAATATGGATTTTTTTCTTCTTTTACGTATAAAATCTCTCCTTAATATTTCATGCTTCATGAAAATCTTATTCGATTTTCTCTCTTTTTCTAACGTTATTTACTTACATAAAAAAAGATTAAATAAAATATTTTTTTTTTTAGAAAAACTCTTTCATTACATTTTTATTTAAAGGGAAGAAGATACAATTATTATAAAAATTGAAAACAGCATCATACTTGAGTTGATACTAACAGCAGCAATATTTAAAGCATTTTCAAGGTTTTCGTCATCGTTCGCAATTAGAAATTTATTGCAAGCATTTGTGTCGCAAATGTGGCAAATCTCCAGAGGAGCGTCATTATGCAGAGATTGGCAAGTCAATTGATTGCTGGCATTAATCAAATTGCTACAGCCCCGTTTAGTGATCAGGGTATTGTTAACTGTGTGTTGGTATACATTACAATAAAATGAGAAGAAGAAAAAAAAAAATAAATATATTTTTTAGTCAACACTAAAAGCAATAAAATTCATGCGATATAAATAAATACTTGTCATTTTAATCAAGTAGCAGACAGCAACACTATCACTGAAAGATTCCTGGGAAACGGATTTTAAATTATTAAATTTAATGTCAGGCATTGTCAGAGTATGTTCTTCATTATCTAAGTAATCTTCTTTGCTGTTGTAATCAAAGATTATTTCTGAAATTTGTTGATTTTTAATATCAGCTTTCATTTTGCTTTTAATAGATGCTACGAATGGTGTTGTAAACGTTTTTGAGATTTCCGTGAAATGTTCTTTTTCATTATTCACGAAATTGTTTTCTTCATATTCTAAATCATCGTTTTCCCAAATGTTTTTTTCAATAATTAACGGTTTCCTAACAGTTTCCTTATATTCAATAATGTTGTCTTCGTTGATAATGAACGGTTTACTGGGGGTTGTTGTTGTTTTTTCAAAGAATGGATTCTCTCCTACACTTTGATTTTTATCACTATTTGATGGCTTTCGCCTTTTTTCTTTAAAATCTTCATATTCGAAATCATCGCTTCCAATTTCGCCTGAACCTTCTATTTCTTCTGATGGTTTTGTATTATTTATGTTAACAGTTGTGTTTTCTAAAGTTTGAAGTAAATTTCCGGGTGTCGTAGTAGTTGAACTATAAATATCAATTATCAATGGTTCCTCGCAGCTTTGCAAATGATTAAAATTCTCTAAATCATCACATGTGTCACAAACATAGCACTCTAAACCTTTTAAAAGTAAAGAAAAAGTTACAAATTTTGAAAAAAAAAAAAAAAAAAAAATATCTCTGATATGATGTAAATTGGGAAAAATGTTCTATCAAGCTTTACAATTTGCCATTATAAGCATATGTATCTCTCTTCAAGAGAAGTATACAGACTAATGCCACATTACTAAAGCAATAATAGAACCTTATCTACAATAAGTTTAATATATACATAGATTTACATGAAGGTCTTGCTCTCCTTTTGGCACAAAAAAAAAAAAAAAAAAAAAAAGAAAAGGAAAACGTGTATCGTCGTTTCAAATGCAAATGTAATGCATTTACCTTAAGGCCGGGTTGTCAAATCTGTTTCTCTCTCTCAGTCCTTAAGCGTTTCAGTTGCGAATTATAATCACATGAAAAAGATTTATTTCATATAAATGCATATAAGATCTACAAGCAAATAATAACGAAATAATGTAGTTTTTCTAACAACAAATTTCAACGGAAAAGACATTAAAAGATGCAAACAGTTCGCCTCCATCTTCACGTAATGAGAAGAATATTTAAAAATCCATTGGTAAGTTACTTCAGTAAATACAAAAGAGAAATGTTTTTTCCAAAGAATACTGTAAGACAACGAAAAAAAAGAAGTTAAATCATTAAATTGGAAAGAAAATTATTCTGTGATATAATCACTAAAGTGAACCATAAAGTGAACCATAAAGTGAACCTTTAAAAAACACATACAATAATTAAAAAATTGAATCAGGTTTCGATCCGAGATTAAATTTCAATCAAATGAAGGAGTGGAAAACTCTCGTAAAAACCTTCGCAACCTTTTCGAAGATCTTGTAGCGCATGCGCATATTGTTCGACATTTCATTTATAGCATCTTTCGATGGCTTATTGCCTAAGTAAGAAAAGAAGAAGAAATTTTAGAAAAATATAAGGCTTTATGCTTGGGCGGATTTTGTATAGCATCTCAATAAATAATTTGGTTACTTGTTGTCGCAACTACAATATTCATATATACGCTGATGATGCCCAAATCTACTTTACAAGCCCACGTAGAGTTGTAGATAACTTTGGTCAACGGTTCAACAATGGATTAGATCGGATTGCACAATGGTCTGCCATGAATAATTTAAAGCTAAATTTATCTACAACTAAAGCCACTGTTGCTAGTAGAGATTGTCATACCATGTGAAATGCTAACTATGGTGTAAGTAGAGATTGTCAAGTGCAAGTAGAGATTGTCCTACCATGTGTATTACTGGCTGTGGTGCAAGTAGAGACTGTCAATCGCAAGTAGAGATTGTTTTACCAGGTGTATTACTGGTTGTAGTGCAAGTAGAGATTGCCATACCATGTGTATTACTGGCTGTAGTGCAAGTAGAGATTGTTAAGCGCAAATAGAGATAGTCTTACCATGCGTATTACTGGTTGCGGTGCAAGTAGAGATTGTCCTACCATGTGTATTATAGGCTGCGGTGCAAGTAGAGATTGTCTTACCATGTGTATTATTGACTGCGGTCCAAGTAGAGATTGTCTTTCCATGTGTATTATTGGCTGTGGTGCAAGTAAAGATTTTCAAGTGCAGGTATAGATTGTCTTACCATGTGTATTATTGGCTGCGGTGCATGTAGAGATTACCATATGTATTAATGGCCGCGATGCAAATAGAGATTGTCAAGTCCAAGTAAAGAAAAACCTTGAGACTCTACATTCTTTTTCTCAATAGGAACTAAATTAAAGTTTGTTAAATATTTTGTTGTGCCACTGATATCGTATGTCGCCAATGACTATGCCTATGCAAATAAATTATAAGTAAATAATCAAGCGAGGTATGATCATAACAGACGTAATTATAATAGAATATCACTCTATTCTTTAAAGGTTTTAAATAAAAGTTCACTGATTTGTTTAAATATTGGAAACTTACATAGGTTTACTATTGAAGTTAAGATTTTTCATAACAATTGTGCAATTGTGCATGATTGTAACAATGACAAGTCGAATGTATCATTTTTGACTATGTCGGGCGTACTGTATGGACCACGTCATGCTGTAACTAATGTTACAATAATCGAGAGGTTGTTGGCCTTTATATTAAATGATTGTATTTAAAGAGATATTGTTTGCGTCTTTTAGTGTAGTAATGTTTTTATTATAATTAGTTATATTAAATAGAACTAATAACCAAACGCACGATTTGAATAGAAGAATAGTTTAACATCATAATTTTATATGATTATTTCAATAGACGGTACTGCAAGAGACACTTGCTACTGGCACATCTTCAAACTATAATAATCAAGTAACAAATTAGTAAAAGTATTATAATTAACTTGTCTTTGCGATGTGCGGCGCACGGAAGTGAAACAGTTGCCCACTCTTGTTCGAAAGGTAGTTGAAAAGATAAGAAATGCAAGTATTTTTAAAAGATAAATACTTGCGATACAATTCCTGATTCAACTTGTTTGCCTTAGCCTCTTTAACGAAAACAAGTAAAAGCAATGTAGTCAGCCAAGACTGGCTATTATTACCCTACATCTCTTTACCTAATATCACTTTTTACTTACTTTCGTGAGAAATCACCAAAAATTATGAATATTTCAGGGACTTTGCCAAAAAAATAGAATTACGTGGTCCAAATTCAGTGCATTTTTATGTGAAGGTACTATTATGGACCAATATTCAGCGTGGAATATTAAATATCAGACTTTTTTTTTACACAAAGACCTTACATGAGATAAGTTCAAGAAACAGACTTACTTGGTCCAAATTCAGTGCAGTTCATGTTTATTTCAAATTACTATTACAGACCAGTTTCATCATGAGGTATGAAAGACCAAACCCTTTTGTCATACAAACGGTTACTGCTCATGAGAATCCTTATATGGGATCAGATTCAAAAAATAGACCTACCTGGTTTAAATTTTGTAGAGTTAGTTTTTATGTGAAATTACAATTAGCAATTCGTCTACATTACAATAATGTATTAAAAATTGCTCCTTTCTACCATATAAAGGCTTACCTTTCAGAAGAAAGTTTATATGAGATGGTTCAAAAATTGGCCCCACTTGATCCATATTTTTCAGATTTATTTTATATGCTAAATTTTATTTTTTTGTTATAAAAAGATTCTTTTAAAATGGGGCGTTAAATAAGGCGTGGTCGTAAAAATCGTCCGATCGAATCCATTTTCAATAGCGTTCGCCCTTGAGCTAAAATATATTAGTATACCAAATTTCACCGAGATATGTCCAATTTGCAATCTGTAGGTAGACGACAAAAATACGGACATCGAACAGACAGACAAGCTTAAGTCCGATGAGTGTAATAAAAGGTATATCTGAAGACCTTTTGCATGTTACAAACATACGCATAAACTTGTAATACCTTGCACCATAGGTGGTGTAATGTGAAATGATTAAATTCGAATTTTAAATTAATTTAGAAAATAAATTAAATCAGAAATAGTTTTGTTATTGTTCAGATATGAAGCTTTTTATTTAAAAAAAAAAAACATTTTTTTGTAAAATATTTTTTAGAACACGCTTGCGGAACATTGGTCAGAAATTTTCGTTTTTTTTATATATATATCGATATATAATTTTTCAAAATTTACAACTAAACGATTTCATTTCATAGATAAACAATTTCAAATCAAAAAATTATTATTAATAACCTTTTTAAAAAAGTTAAAATTTTCTTTTTAAAAGGTTTAGAAATAGAAACAAGAAAACAAACTAAGGACTTTCGTTTATATAGAGAGTTTATGTATATTGAGTTACGAGATATAATGAAAGTTCCTTCGCTCAATCATATTTTTCGTATATAGTATGTAAACATGAATTCAAAACATATTTTTGTATCATTTGAAGACATTTTTTTGGTTATTATTCAAACTAAAAGCAATGCTTTATTTATAGATTAAATAAGGGATTAGTCAGTCTTAGGAATTTATTTCTTTGATCTCAATAAATAATAATAAGAATAAGGAAAAATATGGGACTGAAATTAAGTATTTTAAGCTAAAAACTCTACAATATTAAATCAGAATTTAAGAAAAAAATTTATGCCAATTGTGGGCAGGCACATACGTCAATTTATTTGATTTTTGAACTTAGCCGAACGTGATTGACAACAGATCAAGTACGATCTTTCAGAAGAAGCCTTACTTCAGAAGAAGCTTTACTGATTTCGAAGGTTAGACAAACAAATATTGACCTCGCTGTTCATTCTGCTCAAGATTATGAACATTTCAACGCGTTTGCTTATACTCCAAATGGTGTGTATAAAACAATTTAAAAAAAAGAAATGAGAAAACAATCTTCTTCTTATACATATCCAAAATTATATTAAAGTAAATTCACAGCTTATGATTAATGTCACTTTTCAAATTAGGAAATATTCTGAGACAGAGATGCACGTCTCCATTATGTTCTTGATAGATAGATCTTATAGGTATGCTACAGTTTCGTATAGAAACCATGTTTCATTACTTACGAGGTTCACAATAGTCACTAGCAGTATCTTATACAATTATACATGGACGGAGGTGAACATTATATGTTCTGAAGTCAATAACCAAGTATAATAACAAAGTATTATTGAAGATAAGTAACAAGTAAGGCAAGAGGATTTAAGTTATTATTATTAGTATTATTGTTGGGGCCAATCAGTACCGTGACCAAAAATGCCCTATTGTACTCGATTTATGGAATAATCTTACTGGGCCAAAAAGCTAAGGGATATATTCATCTATTTGTTTCATTTTTTCCCGTTTATTTCTCTGCCCATTAAAAAATGCCGAAAAGGCAAGGGAGTATCCATAGCTTTTCTTACCATTACGAAAGGCACTCAAGAAATTGTTTCGAAAAATTTTATAAAGTGAGTCACGAAGAGATTCCAAATGATCGGATGCGCTTCCCTTGTATGCCAAGTCTTGCTTGATATTTAAAAACTTTTTTAATGGAATCTAATGCTTTTTCAATGGAATCTAGTTAGGATAAGGCTTCCATAAGTAAGAAAAGCTATTCCAATTAGCTTACGATCAAAACGTGGCTTCTGAAGAAAACCTCTTACTACCTATGCAGGTACTCCTTACTTTCGAGAACTTGCCGCTCAGCTTAACATTATTATTTCTGCTGAAAGAAAAGCGAAAATTTTTTTTCTTGATGGAAAGAACCATGGCACCTTAAAGAATACACTATTCTTACGCATTCATAATTTTTTGTTATAGTTTAATGAAATTTTCCATTAAATTCCAATTCATTTTATGATGCGATTTTAATTCATATTTTATTAAATTTCACTTTTTTTTGAATTCTATACTTTCACTTAATTGATCTTTAAACCCACCTGTAACTTTAATGTGATGTAAAAATCCACAATAAATTACTAATATAAAATTGTAAATAAACATACTTTCCAAAGAATGATTCAACTGGATTTATTCTAATGGAAACTTATGATGATTTCTCACAAACAATAAAACTAATAATGATTTACAATTTTAGCAAAAAGCACTTCAGTACACTAGCATCTTAACTATCTGTACTGATGATGAAGAGAAAATGAAAATTTTCAAAATTGTGCCTCAAAAAATGAAGATAAATTACAATAGAGGTCAGATAAGTTCACTTAAATACAGAATCTTGAGCACCCTATTCGGGGCATATAAGAGAAAATCACCAGACATTTATTGTTGTTGAAGAAAACTTGAAATTAATTATACATCGAAAGATTAACAAAAGAAATGATGTAATTAACATATCTCTCGAATGGTAATCAAAAATAAAATCATTTTTTCTTTGTGATAAAATTTTGATGTTCAAAGATATGAATTACATAATAAAGCTATTAAAAGAAATTTCAACTAATGTGTTAACACAGCGTTTCGTTTGTATGAATTTTAAGGCTTTTATGCCGTTAGCCATCTATAATAATATTAGTTTTCACATAGAATATATGTATGTGAATATTCATTCGTAGATCTGTCTGTCCTTTGGCTTCTGTATGTATGTGATTGTTTGTCTGTTAGTTTCTCTATTGATTTCTAAGCTCGTTAGCCTATGCACAGACATCTGTTCTTTAAAATTGTTTTTTTGATTCATATATTCATCATCATTTGTTTCACATTTTTCTGTTTATTTCTCTGTTCTTTTTCTGTAAGAAATGCTTTGTCGATATGTTCATGTATTTGTTTTTGTTCTGTTTTCTGTCCATTAATTCCTCTATTCATCAAAAGGTTTTCTCGTCAATATAAAATAATATTTTTGTTTCACCTTTTAATCGTCCATTTAATCTTCTGTTCATCAAAAGGCTTTTTACGTTCATCTACTTCTTTCGCCTTTTTTTCTCTCCATTTATTCCTTTGCTCATTAAAAGTTTTTTTTCGGAAATGTTCATATATTTGTTTCGTTTTATTCCTCTGTTCATTAAAAAGTTTTTTCATCGATATGTTCATCAAATTTTTTTCGCCTTTTTTCTGTTTATTCTTGTTTTTTGTTAAAAAGTTTTTTCATCGACAAGTTCATCTGTTTGTTGCTCTTTTTCTCCGTCTACTTATCCTTTTGTTCTTCGAAAAGTTTATTTCGCCTTTTTATGTCTATTTATCCCTTTCTTCATTAAAAAGTTTTTTTGATCGATATGTTTATCTATTTCCTTCACATTTTTTTCGTCTAATTATCCCTCTGTCTATTGAAAAGTTCTTTCGTCGATATTTTCATCTATTTGTTTCGCATTTTCTCTATCCATTTGTCTCTTTGATCTTTAAAAAGTTTTTTCGTCGATATATTTATCTATTTCTTTCGCATTTTTTCGTCTATTTATCCCTCTCTTCATTAAAAAGTTTTTTCGTCGATATGTTTATCTATTTCTTTCGCATTTTTTTCGTCTATTTATCCGTCTGTCCATTGAAAAGTTTTCCGTCGATACGTTCATCTATTTGTTTCGCATTTTTTCCGTCTATTTATCCTTCCGTTCATTATGAAGTTTTTTGGGCGACATGTTCATCTATTTTTTTCGCATTCTTTATATCCATTTATCTTTCTATTCATTAAAAAGTTTTTCCGTCCGTATGTTCATCTATTTGGTTCGCATTTTCTCTGTCCGTTTATCTCTTTGACCTTTAAAATGTTTTTCGTCGATATGTTCATCTATTTACTTCGCACTTTTTCCGTCTATTTATCCTTCCGCTCATTACATTTAATTTTTCGTCCATATGTTCATCTATTTGTCTCCCTTCTATTTATCTCTGCTTCTATCTATTCACTGATTAATTAATGAGTTAACGTTTACAAATCTCCATTTTTCTATCTGTTTATCTGCCGTAGTTCACAGTTCCATTCGACCTTCTGTCTATCGATTTGTCTATGCTCTAGCTTGTCTTTTCCGTCTATCGAGCCGCCCATCTATCTATCAATTTCCGTTCAACTTCCTGTCTTTTACTACTTAATCGTATTTAAAAATGTAATAAATAGAACCTTTTCCTTGAAAGTTAAATTTTTGAACCAATCGCAGAAAATCTAGCAAACTCTATACTTAAGAAATGATTTAATTTTAATAGAACCATTGAACACATTATTCATTATTACTTTAATTATTTAAAGAATTCACCATAAGGTGAATGCTATTTTCTTACTTGTTTCTAATTAGTTGTAATATTATTTGATAAAGAAATAGTTTTTTTTTTATTGTTCGCTTCTTTTTTAATTTTTTATTTTGTTTGTCTTTAGCTAGACATTCATATAAGGAAGTAAACTATATTCCGTTTCACAATTGGATGCAGTGGTTGTAATATTATGCAAATAACTTCTGTTTTCATATTTTGTTTTCGTTTTTTTTTTTAAATTTATTATGCATTCTTTTGTTATTTTAAAATTTTCTTTATTGTGTTTTAATATATATTCTTGTTTATATTATAACATGTACTGTATGTAAGATAAATTAAAGTAAAAATTTATTTATTTTTTTTTTTTTATTCACTTATTACTAAAATACACATAAATACAATATAACAAAAATCTTTTAAAGGCATTTCGTGATAATTTTGATTAACAATTATTAAATTCTTTTTTTGTATCGTTTAATAAATTAAGTTAATTTATATATATATATATATGTATCGCGTATAGCTTAGAAATGAAAGTAAAATACTAATAATATAATATATATTAACGACGCAGAAGAGTGAAAAGCTGTATAGTGTTGTTGCTGTTGTTGTTGTTGTAAAAGCTAAATGTTCAGATAATTAATTAAATTAATGAAAGATGAATTTCGGAAACCATTTATTCGAACTTTTCTTATAGATGATAGATAACAACATTACATTAATTAGAAGGGATGTCATGATAAGAGCTCCTGATTGTTCCAGAGATTTATTATTACTATTATTATTATTATAATTATTATTATAATTATTATTTTTAATATTATTGTTCTTTCGATTTTTTTTCTTGCTTTATTTTCTTTTTTTTTTTTAAATATCGCGTATTTGAATATATATTTAATATTATTATTATTGCTATTATTGCACACTCAACTTTTTTTTTTTACTATCATAAGGTAAAGATTCTGAAAATAAATAAAATTCATTTATTTTCTTATATAACAAAAAAAAAAAAAAAAAAGGATTGAAGCGAAAGTTTCTCACTTATTTTAATTATCAATAGCTTTAAGACAACGATTTTATCTTTAACTTCTATAATATTGCATAACGTCTTAATCTGATGTAAAATGAAATTTTCTTCTTTCTCTAAATAGAATTTAAGTGGATTTTGAATGGTGGTTTAATTTAATTGCATAGCATTTTAATAAGTTTTTGTCGTCTCTTTCACTGTTACCATGCAGAGGATGGCGGCATATTAATTATGCCATTCCAAGATAAGTATACGAAAGTTCACAAAGTACTTCATGAAATACTTAAATAGTTTACGAAAAATTTTTCGATCTTGTTCTTGTTTTGTGTCTTTAAAGTCATAAATAAAAACTTGATAGCCTTTATCCAACCATTTTTAATCGGAGAAGTGGGCAGTCTCTAACAAAATTAAAAGTCACTAATAGAATCAGACCATTTTCCAAAAGGAAACAAATTCATCTATCTTTGTCTTCAAATGGTTTATGGATGAAGGTCGTGATATAAAAATGATTTCAATTGCTATATCTGTGCTACGAAGAAACAATTAATATCTTTAAATACCTTAAATGATGGATATGCAAGACTCAAGCCGAACAATTTTTTGTTTGGATTTGTAAAATTTTGCGTTATATATATTGAACGTCAAAAGAGGTGAGTCTATAGTATCTATCATCTGTCCGTCTATCCGCATGTCCACCTGTCCATCTATCCCTATATCCGCTTGATCGTATATTCGCTTGACTGTCTATCCGTATGTGCACTTGACTGCCTGTTCGTATGTCCGTCTATTCGTCTGCCCAACTATCCCTTTATCCGCTTGTTTGTCTATACGTATGTCCGTCTATCCGTATGTCCATCTATCCGTATGTCCGTCTATCCGTATGTCCGTCTATCCGCATGTCTGTCTATCCGTATGTCCGTCTATTTGTATGTCCGTTTATCCATATGTCCGTCTATCCGGTTGTCCGTGTATCCGTATGTCTGTCTATCCGTATGTCCGTGTATCCGTATGTCCGTGTATCCGTATGTCTGTCTATCCGCCTGTCTGTCCGTATGTCCGTTTATCTGTATGTCTATCAATGCGTATGTTTGTCTATCGGTCTATCCGCGATTAATTTAAATTTAAACTCATTTGCTGCAAATCATTCTTTTTAAAAGACCAACTGCGGAGATTAGGGCAATATGCTGTGGATTCCGAGTTTACTTATTGTACTACCGCCAATAAAAATTGGCTTAAAAGTACTTAGAAGGATTGTCGCATAAAGTTCCTCTGATAGTCTCGTAATTGTAGTCAATTAATGCTTCCTTAGTTATGCTTTCAAGTTTTGTGTGACATTCAATTTAAAAACCGTTCAACATCATGCAAAAAAGATTGCGTTAAAAGGGACTATTTGTGTACATGTATTATACTTTATATTAATGTCACGCATACGCAATGGTTGCTTCACAAAAGAAAAACTTATTAAATCTTAATTTCTAGTCTCCCTCTCTCTCTGTCTCTGTCTGTCTCTCAACCTCTCCACATCTCTTTGGAACTCTCTCTCTCTCTTTCTCTCTCTGGCCTTCCATGTATCTATCTGTCTGCCTTTCTATCTCTCTTTGCCTCTGCCCCTCTCTCTCAGCATAAACATTTCAATCACGGTCTTTTTTTCTCTCGCTCCTTTTATCTCTCTCTCTCTTTCTCTCTCCTTCTTTCTTTCGTATTGCGTTTACATGGTAATTATTTTGAAAACAAGCGTACTTTTCATCATCACAGTCACTGCAGACAGTTGTTTGACTTAAGGGCGAAAGCATTAAAAAGTAAATTAGTTCATTACCTATTAATTACGCTGAAAAAATGTTCAAAAGTTGAACGAATACAAAGAAGAAATCGTTTCAAGATAAAAATTCATTTCATTAAATTAAAATAGTTTTTAATGTCATTTGCAATATGATCACATTGAGAGTTTTTAAAGTTGTGTTGCTGTCTTGTTTTTTATTATTATTATTTTTTATTATTATTTTAATTTAATTTATTTGTTTATTTTTCATAATTTGTGTTTATGTGTGAATCATTAGTTAACTATTATTGCAACTATATGATAATAATGACATGTAGTTTATTGCATTAAAAGTTTATTCGTTTAAATCTTGTTTATCTAATAAGCGACTACAGCTCTTCTAACTCACTAATTTTTTTCTTCTCTCTCTCTCTCTCTCTCCCTCTCTCTCTCTCTATAGGGTCCTATGTTTATACAGTTACTAATTTTTATTATACAAACACACACATACAAGCTTAGATATTATACACAGTCACATTAAATAAATAAAGCCATAATGAAAACCAAATAATCGATTCGATTAGACTGAATCTTTTGATATCAACCACTTGTTTGTTTTTGCTGTATTCGCGCATACGAAACGAACGTTCAAGTGAAGAAAGAATATTTTATTTGAAAAAACATTCGAAACTCATTGAACCGTTTAGTTAAATATACATCTTTGCGGCACATGCGGCATGAGATGGAATTTCGTAGATTTAATTAAAACACAAAGATTCGATTAGATTTTGACCTAAAATGTACTACTATTACTTTGTTCATGTCCTACTCCAGCTATATTGCACAATTTTAAACAAAACATTTCCGATAATTTTGTAAAAATATGATGGTTTACATAAGAAAAAACGTGATTACATTCACATAAGCAATCACTACTAAGAGGTAGTGACTTGTGTTTATGTTTAAATTATGTTTTCCTTGTGATTTATTTGACTTTTTGGTATCCTAGTTTTACAAGGAAGCATATCATCAACCAATCAGTCAATCCATCAATCAATCTTGATACTCTTGATTCTGTTTTGATGGTTTAAACGTGATTTCAATCCACAGACAGACGTACAGACAAGCTATATAAAGTTATAGTAAATATAAATTTTCTTTAGTATCTTTGATGCGCTACAATCATTTAAGGAACTTAATGTACTTTTAGTGGTTGATATAAAAAAAAAAAAAAAACAAAAAAAAACAATCTAATAAGAAAGTTTTGCAACAACAATCTTTGCAATCTTTCAACAAAATTCACTTAAACTCTTCTGCCAGTTTATTTTGTTTAACAGTGTAAGTAATGAAATGCTTGTAACGCCCCACAACCTATTAACCTTAAAGCTCGTTACACCATTACAGCTGTCTGTGGTACAAATGGAACAGTGAAATTGTTCTTCTATATCAGCAGCCGTTTGCTTTGCACCATTACGACGACCATTATTGTTGTAATTGTTGTTATTGGTACTTTGCATAGTTTGAGTTTTGTCCTCAGAACTTGAACGTAGCTTCGCTTGCAATATAGCGCAAGCATCTGAATCACCAGTATTTAGTTGACAGAAACGAGCAGTCACCATTTTATTTGTGTTGGCTAAAAAAAGAAATTGAAAAAAAAAAAAAAAGAAAGAAAATTCTCCCAGTTGTTTAAACAAAAGCACATTTGTCGTTTGTCTTTCACATTTTTGTTAAATAATACTACACAACTTACGATCTCTGGCCACTACTTTCTGACAATTCATCAGTGGACTTTTATTGGCTCCTGTATCAAAGTATGCAAATTTATTGAGTTCGAAAAGCCACGTATCAATCGATTTCATTTTATCCAGCGTGCATTCCTGAAAGCAATGAAAGAAATACCATACGATGTAAGTCATAAATCATTAAAAAACAACATACAGATAAAGCGTGTTTTTGCATTTGAGGTAAATATAAAAAAAAAAAAAAAAACATTAGTTGAGGCAAACACTTTTTGAAGTTATTTTTGTATTTCATGGAGGAATCTATGTAAACTGGTCTATCGAAAAGCATATAAGAAACTTTAATGGAATATTGTTTATTCATCAAAATTTATAAAAAAAAAGAAAAGAAAAACAACTCATAGGCATGTTTAGCGTGCAGAGTGACTTCACTATTTGTTTATAAGCCGTCACTGCCAGAACTACTCCTATAAATGTATGAGTAAGGCAATGTTCAAAAAGGATTAAGAGGAGAGCAATATTCTGTTTGCCAGCAGCCTGTTGGTACACTCCTGACCGGTAAGTATTATGACTTTGTCACTGCAACTCACTGTAATTCACTGTAACTGTTGTCACACACTAGTCGTAATTAAAGTGAAGTCTGCCGGGGAATTGCACTCTAGTATAACGACTTGAGATTTGTACTTCTTATCTACTAGGCTCGAAATACTTCTCTTTATAGTTTAATATATTTTTCACAGCGACCTTTAATAGCTTATGGATTTTGCGAGGACCCTCGATTTTTAAGTTAGCTCACCGCGAAAACAAGTTTTGCCTTCATGATGCAATGTTATCTATTTCGTCAAGAGTGTCCCTTTTTTTTCTTGATATCATTACTTAGACGCAGCAATAAATAAGCTCATGATTACCCCTGATAATTTTCAGTTTTCGAAGATAATCAAAATATCTCTAGCCAATCCCAAAAGGCTGACACCGTAATATGGTACTCATATGGAACTGCCTTTATGGGTTCTCGCCGTCCGTTGCTTTGTCTGTTTCTTAGTCTTAGGTGAGGGGTAATTTTTACGTGTTACAAGTCGATGCAAAAACTCAGCTTTATTGCTGTAAAACATCACCATATACGGGATTAAAATATTGAAAAAGGCATTCGCCTTGTTCAGGACATTTAGTAGTCCAAATTTTCTTTCAATATGCTATGTACAGTAGTTTTTTGAAATGTCATGTGCTCTATCTATTAAGCGCACTTTCTTTTGGCGGATATCCAATACGATCTTATGGATTTTCTCAACTCTTTTTGGTCACGATTACAGTTCGTATGATTGTAAGCGAACAAGAAGCAAATCTCACTGATTGAAGAAAGATCTATCAAATGAGTGCATTATATCACATAAAGATAAGCACAATTTTTTCCATATTTACAAATTCGTTAAGAACGTTCACTATTGATTTTATCACGGAATTTCAAATTTGCTTAACCAATTCTAATGATAATGATTCTGGACAGGTTGAAGTTGCTCTGGATGTTGTATACATACGCGTCAACTGACTGCTATACACGGATCTTTCATATCATTCCAAAGAACTTATTCACTCAATTGTGTTAGGAACCAAAAAAAAATTCTTATGAATATTCGAAAAAGGGCGATTTAATCATTTGCTGATGATGAAACTTTTTTTGTATTAACAAAGAAACACTTTCAGCAACATCAATGTCGGTCGTATCGCGATCCGTTCTGTGCAGAACATATAAATCCAAATAAACTGAAGAAACTATTTATCATATATCTATCATATATGATGATTTTTTCTACATTTTACTGAGTAAATAAAACGATAAATATATTAAAGGTTATGTATGACACATAGTACCAATCGTATCTATTTTAATTCATATTTTTATATAACTTGGCAGCACTTCAAAAGTATTTGAACAAGTTAACGAACATTTTCGTTTGTATATATGTTTTTTTTGTAACGATATTTGAACTTTTAGTCCAATTAAACTGATTTTTTAATTAGACAAACCAACTTACATAACTAAATGGGTTCCTCTATATACGCTCTCTAAATAATAAGAGGATTTTATGTAGTTATGAAGTCAGTCGAATATATAATATTCTTCATAAAAAAAGCAGTTTTATAAATCACTTCCAAAAAAAAAAAAAAAAAAAAAAAAAAACCTGAAATAAGACAAATATTTCAAAAATTTTTTTTTTCATAATTTAGAAACTTTAAGAAATAGTATTTTAGTACTCGAAATTTTCATATTTTTTTTATGCGAAAATATGCTACTTTTCGCGTAGTTTTTTCATATGCGTACGATATGTACTTTAAATGCTAGATGCGTAAAGTTCGTTTCAAAGGAGATGACGCGTACACTTATATGATTTATGTATTTGAACGTAGATTTTAGTGCCTTTTGCATATTCGTATGCACGTACCTAGTTTTAACCGCATTCTACATATACAATGAAAATATTATTCAATAAAATTTTTTACTTTCTCTTGTGCGCGTATTGCGTTTCTATTATAAAATTCATTGGAATTTATAAGTTGGTTTTGTTACCGCTGACGGCTTTATGAAAATTTAATCTAAAATTTTGATTAAAAAAAATATTTAGAAATTAAGTTCCACGTATTAATATCATAATGAACTAAAAAATAAGAATTTAAGTAAGCGTAAAATTATTTTTTATTTTATAAAATTTTCAAAGGTATGAGATCATCCATTTCTTGGTCTGGATTTGAAAACTTTTTTTTAGTAACTTATATACATGAGGACTATCATTTAGGGTATCATATTCTTAGTATAATAGTTGCCATTTTTAAATATTGATTGTTTAACTAATTTTGAATGAATTTAAATAATAAAAACTCATTAAAAAATTGTTGATTCCGTAGAAGGTACGTTTCATACATTAGGAAGAGATTATGGTCGACATAATCGTCTCTTATAGATAAAACTGTGAAGACATGCAAGCTGTTAGTCAAAGAAGTCGAAGAAGATTCAAATTTCTCCGCTACATAATTCGCACAGCACTCTCATCGCTACATTGATATAATTACCATTTTTTTTTTTGGCTTGGAATTGAAGATATGTGGTTGTAACAGGACGGTGCCATAAGCCATACAACACGCCCCGGTTTGATATTGTTGCGCGACAAAATTTGCCGGATGTGTAATTTCGCGGTTTGGTGATGTGAATTGACCACAAACACGGTGCGATTTTTCACCGTTTTTTTTTTTTGAATGAGTTACGCAAAGGACCGAGTTCCTCCCTAATCCTCCTCAGGCTCTTAATGCTTTGAAAATGGCACATCCATCAAGTTATAGCTGAGCTATTTCCTGCTGCGTGTATTTCAAAACTTTTTATCTTTAAATTGCAAATATTTTCCAAAAGCGATGTTACGTTTCTCCAGTAGCTTGAATGATTCGTGCGTGTGCAGAGGTCAGATAGTTGCATAATCTTGAGTTTCCTTTTGTTTAGGAAAATTAATAAAACCAACATTTTTTTATGCTACGTTGCCCAACTGTATCTTCAAGCCATCGAAATGCACAATGGCAACCAAATTTTTTTCAATGTCACTTTTTTAGCTTGGAATTTCGGCGCTAACTGAATAGGAAGCAGCCATTCGACCATGGTAAACTTCAAGTTTCTTCAAAAGTACCAGTTTGCTCAATAAAGTAATAAATATACGGAATCATCCTCGTCCAAAATTGACTGAGCATCATTGACTCTTTTTTTTTTTTTTTTTCTTTAGCTTATCGGACAGAAATTTGAGTCCACACTTTGCTTAATCTTCGGTTTGGTACAAGCAGTTATTTGCAGCATAAAAACTTACAAAGGCTTGAAGGTAGCTGTTCAGAAAAATACTTGCACAGTTCAAATTTTTTCCATGGTGAAAACTGTACAGATATTTGTCAAACTATGCCGATTCCCAGATCATCCTGTTGGGGTTATTAGAGCTAAATCGACAATATATATAAATAATTATAACAAGAGGTGGAGTTTCAGATGATCGATGCATTTTTAGATCTGTTACAGAGTCTAAACTGTCGCTCCAACTGCGTCTGTTACGGGTACGGTTGTACAAGTTAAACTGTAAATTCTCATATGATTTCTCATCATCTCAGTACCATCTATTTAAAACCACTCAAAATTTCATTGTTAGAAGCATAATAAATAAATACTCGTATGATCAATGATAAGAACGAATATTTTAAAATCTTTTTCTTTTATTTTTTCACTATATATATATAATTTACAATCTATCCAAAAAGATAAATAAATAAATGTTATGGGGTAAGATGAGGAAAGCAATACAGATTATTGCTCCTCAATAAGACTAACATAACAATACAAACATTATGTTTAAATAAATAAAAAGTTTGCTATATAAACTAAAAGGATTTATTAAATAAGAAATAAAAGATTCTTGAAGAAAAATTAATTTAATTTTTACATCTAAGATCCAATGTATGATAACTTTTCAATCGTCTTTTCTCATTGAAAGAAGAGATGCTGCCAAAGGATTTACTTAATCGCTCACTCTAATGAGATATTTCAAAGAAAGTCCTTGAAATGAATTTTTACCATTTGAAAGGAATACAACTAGAAGGACGTTAACAATTAGACGAAGAGTCTTAAATTGATTTTTTGAATTATTAGCAAAGTTAGTAAAGTTTTAGTAAAGTTACTGATTATATGCCTTAGATCCGAACATATTGAAGGATACCTTTCGTATAAAAGGCATTTATTCTTTTTCCAATTTATTAACATTTTCATTCATGATTTTACAAATTTTCAATCTAAAGTATGTTTTTTAGTTACGATGATTATTACGACCTTTTCAAAACTATTCTAGACAACTGCAGGTACAGAGATACTTTCAATAAATTTAACTTTTATCAATGCTTTTTCATTTCTAATATACAATAAATAAGACAATAAACAATTAAATGCAAACATTTTCATTCATGATTTTCAATTTGAAATCTAAAATATCTAATTTAAAAAAAAAAGTGAAGGATAAGAACCGTTATATTTCGATTTAAAATGAAAATTGAAGAAAAGACCAAAAAGTAAAATTAAACATTTCGATAATAAAACCATATAAACGTAGGTTAAAACGTGCTTAGGTATGCGTACTGATGTTCATATTTAGGTTTGTATGTGTGTATGTATACTTTTAGAAAAGGAACAAGAAATCGTGTTGACATTATACAAATGGAAATTTTTTTTACAAATAAAGCATACAACGCGAGGAAGTTATAATTCTTGTCTGAGAATAAAACTGAACGAAGAACAAGTAAGAAAAATTTTTATTCGGCTATGCCGAATTTATTACACCCATCACAGTTACCTTAAAAAGCGGGGAAAAAATTAAATTTTAAGAGGTAGGCGTGGCAGATTTTCTCTCTCTTTTTCTTTTTCAAACTAATCAATAAACAAATAACACTTGTAAAGATCAAAATCAGGATCTCTTGAAACAATGTTTAGAGGTTAACTCATCAAATCAGTCAAGGGAGTTCTATTACCAGGAAATACAAGACCTAACCATTTAACAGCCAATAATTTCTATTCCTATTACCAATTTCGCAATTATAAAACACTTGTCGCGTTTAGCTTTTCTTGTACGATAATATATCGTCTCTCGTTGTTTATAAATCCAAATTTATGTTTCCAACCTATCGACCTATTCTGACATGGTTCTTCTATCGTTTTTTATTTGCAGTATTGTGCCTATATTGCTTTTAAAGAACACCTGCACAGTGTAAACCATACGTCTCTCTCTCTCTCTCTCTCTCTCTCTCATTCTCTATCATATTAATAAAAACCACACGATTCCTATAAATATTTCTTTCAAAGAAAAGGTTTACTACAACAGCATACACTCTAACATACTTAACCTGTACGGTTCCTATAATTCTGATATCTACTTAAAACTATCCTTAAAAAGAGTACATGAAAATATAAAGTCCCAGCCTTTAGTTTACCAGTACTTCTTGTCTAATAATCTTTCTTATTTGTATATATATATACACAGATTTGAACAGATTGAATAGATGTTGATGCTTTGGCGGATCGATCAAGAATAGATACGAAGTGATAATCGCCGTTTCCATTTAACTTCTCTTCGAAAGATTCGCTCTGCTAATCGCGATATTAGAAGATAACTGGCATTAACTTCGAATGCAATAACCCTCCCATTTCCATTCTATTCCTTAACTCCATTTTCAATACTAAGTTAGACCGGGTAACAACCGGGAAATTCTAAAAACAGTTTAAAGGTAAATATGGGACCAACATGAACCTGTGTGATTTTGATTCTCATAAAATAAAAAGAAATTAATTAGGAAGAGTTGCCAAAAATTAAACTGATAGATTATAAACTTTGGTCAAAATTACATTGAGAACCGTAGCGAAGAGGTTGTAGGTCAAACAAATCGAAAATATAAACTAGAAACTCCGGCAAAGTGAGCTGAAAAATTGCCACGTGGTTGTTGCTACCGTTACTAAGATCAAACGGGTAAATCTTTTCAAAAATTGATTTATATTGCACTATGGTTTTTAACGATTTTAAGATCGGTCGAAACTTAAAAAAAACTTAAAACTTGACTCATAATCAATAAAACAGGATCGAAATTTCTATGAAGGTTTTACTAAAAGCGAAAAAATTAAATGCAAAAAAATTCTAAGAATTATTCCGCCCATTTTAAGTGTATATCTTATTCGTGGACAACCAAAAATCAAAACGTAAATAATAGCTTTGAACGAAACGAGACTAATATTTATTGCTCTTCTCTTTACTTATTTTACGTAAAACTTCATAATATTTATTCTAAAGAATTTCAAAACAATCTTTTCCAGTTTAGCATTAATTTAACAAAAAAAAATTTCTAAAGCGTCGGTATGTAAATCTGCATAAAGAAATCATTTCGGTATTCGCGTATTGTATGTTATAACAAAAGGAATATATGCTCGACTGGTAAGTGCACCATAGTCAAAAAGCGAGTATATTAGAGCGAGGGTGTGTGTACTAGAAAATGCAAAATAAGTGATTCCTTTTGCTTTTTTTTTAGTGTTTTTTAAGTCACCAGCAAAATCGTAGAATAGTAATAGTGAGTTTCCGAAGGTAAACGTTGGATTTTTATAGTTGTAATGAAAATTTTTTCGTTTTTTTTTTTTTTTTTTTTTGCAGTACAAATGTCATAAAAATTTAATTCAAAAAATTAAAAAAAAATAAAAACTGCATCTTATCGATAGGAAATAAAAGTTATTTGATAAAAAAAAAACGGCAGCATTTGTTTTAGGTCAAGTATGCATTTTTTTTCCTTTTTTTTTTATTTTTATTTTTTTTTTCATATGCATGGAATATTAAAGCACTTGAATACTTTTAATAACACATTTTATATCAATAGTAAGCTTTTCAAGGATATCAGTTCAATTAAACTTGAGACAACAATTGTTTACATACATATGTAGTTAAAGCATATAAATGTATGTAATCATTACGCAGGGTATTCGCCGTGAAGATCTGATGTTAGTGATAAATAAACTGGAACATATTGTTGACTAATACCAGGGGGGAGCAGCGTAAACAAATCTTGCATTCATTCAATAGATTTTGAATGAATGAATGCAAACACAAATATTTGTATATAAATTTCAAACAAAATTGTTATCGAAACTGATGGTACAACCATTGATGATACAACCAACTGATGGTAAAGCAATGAAGTTTAAGGTTATTTCCTGTATATTGTGAATCAAATGTGTGCTTATCTTTATTATTAAGGAGATTATCTTTAATTTTATGCACAAAAATCTAATGTTTATTATTGAGTTTCATGACTGATGAAACAATTGTGCAAATTCGATTTTCATACATCGATCGTCTTCCGATCAAATTGAAAAATTAATATTGAAGACTAGAAGAATTAATATTTTCTACAACATTAGTTAAACAAGATTGATGGGCGAAAACCCTGTGTATGTCTATTTGAGAAGTGTTATCACTTCTTTTTGCTTTGCTTTTTTAATCTTCCAACACATTTTATTTTCATTTTATTTAATTATTTATGTAAACGCATTTATTTATGCTCACTCAGAAAGGAGGCTACAGCAATTAAAATTGGTAATATGTAGTCGAAAATCATCATTAAAAGAATTCCTTGCGTTCTTCATCATTGGTATGTGCTGCTCTTTGGCATTTCTTCTCTGACTCTTTCGTATTTATATTTTAATTAGTTAAAGGAATTTCTACGCAACTGATACTAATAAAACACTTCAATTAATTGGCACATGAAGGAAGGGCTAAAATAAAGGACTGTTATATTTGTCTAAAGCTAAATTTTTTTTCATATTTATGACTCGCTTTTATTGAGTTCAAAAAGCTACTGGAAAGACTTTATTAGCTGACAGCGTATTAGCTGGAATCGTATTCGAATTGGACCATTATAGGTAGTTGACTTCCATTTTCTATTTCTTCTATTTGAGTTCACGTATTTGGACTTCGGCCTTCGCTTGCTTTTATATTGCAATAAGTCTTCTTCATCAGCTTTCATGAGTTGTCCTTCAATACCACCTGCACTATATTACGTGGGAGTCAAGTTGTGAACGACAAAATGTGTAGGTTTAGTTTGCAAAATTATTCAAGCAAAACAATCGATGACGTGTAGTCTGCATCATCGTTTACTCTTATACACAAATCATACGGGATTGTCTGTGCCGACAAAACTTACCTTAGGATAAAATACATTTGTTCAAGTACATTAGTTAACAACATATATATCCATCTCATTACATTCCGGTAACAAGATATGTTACTTTTCTTGCAGAAACAAACCTTTTTGGTAACATAGTGCTGCATATGATAGTGAAATTATACTATAGCTTGATATCATCGTTAGCACGCATATGTTTTGAATTGCTTGTAAGCGAAGTGAAAAATGCATTGCATCTTATGACCAAACAAATGCTGCGCACATTATTTGTGTACTGTAACATAACACCTCCATTGTATACAAAAAAAAAAAAAAAAAAAATGTAGTGTGTAAGGAATAAATTATCATCGGGAAAGGTCGACTTCGCTTACTACCAAAAAGTACATATTATTTCCATGTAAAAGTATACTTTTGGTACGAATTCTTATATAGGAGTTATGCGAAAGGGAAATTACCTAACATGATCCAAATTTCTGATCAAAGATATCATCATTATCGGTCTTCATCTGCTTTCACAATCGTAAAATACTAAAAATTAAATTTTCTTTCCATTCCAAACTTACTCATTTACTTTCTTACTTACTTTTAGTAGGGCTAGGACTAGACCTGCTCGGTCCAAATCTAACGCAATCAATATTTATATCAGATTACTTTTATAAATTAATTTCATTATAAAATATTAAAAATGAAAGCTTTTTAGTTTACTTTTCAAAGTAACTTTCTTATCGTGGAAGGAAGATGTTAAAAAGATTAGCTTAGATGGTGAAGATAGGCCCTCTTTTTTTCAGATAGATCAATTCATTTTCGAACCAATTCATTGCCTGAGTCGATTTAATCTTGTATGTCTGTATCATGTCTGCCCATTAATTCGTTTATCGAACCTATAGCTCACAAATTTTCAAAAAATTTTGACGCAATTTGTCATACTAACGTGTTCCGGTCCAGGAAAGAAACGTATTAGAAATGGATTGGATCGCGGACTACATTTGAGGACACTCCCCTTATATAGAAGTTTATTTGGAAAAGTTTTTTATATAAGTAAATTGCTACTCTCAACATTTCTCGACAAAAATTTCTAAGCGGTAACAGTATTTGAATTAGATGGGGCGATGTTTCGAACTTCCTCTCTTATGACGATACCTATGAAAGCTAGAACTTCATTACGGCAAATAGGTCTAATTTTCAACATTTCTTAGTGAAAATTGATTTATAACAGTAGAAGGTAATTGCATCAAATTTTGACCAGGTAAGTCTATTTTTCGAACCTCATAGCATATAAGAGTTTTCTTAAGACTTTTTTTATATTTTTTGATTAGAGAGAATTGATCCGTACTAAGAATTTGACATGAAAATTAATTGTAGCAAATTTAGAATACATGCATCTATTTTTCAGACGATTCGTTATATAAACATTTTCATGAGCAGTAAATATTCATATAGCAAGACTAACCATTTTGTAACTTTACATGACGAAAATAGGTGAAAACTAAAGAAATCTTTAGTAAATTTATTAAATTTCGATTAAGCCAGTTCATACTTTGGGTCCCTTTGTTACATAAGAGTTCTCATGAAAAGTATACCTTTACAGGAAAAGGCATAATATTTAGAGTAAACGGAAAATTGTGTAGAGTGTAGGTAGCAAAGCGCGTAAAACAATATTTACTAAAAAAAAAAAAATTTTTTTTATAAATTCCCATTAAGTGTGGATTTGAACACATTTTTAAAATTAAAAAAGAAAAATGCTATAAATTTTGTACATCCTCTAAAACAAACACACAGGATATAGCGCACAGGAAATAGTTATGAAATTCTGTCGGAATATATATCAAATAAATAAATTAAACATTGAAGGAATGTCGACGTGAGAACGAAGGAATTTTGGAGCCATTAGTTTATTTCTATCTTTCTATATTTCTTTAATATACTCTTTCGTATTATACACTGCAATATTAAGATAGGAAAGGAACTGAAACTTTGCCTTAAATTTTTTTTAAAGAAAATTTAAATTAAATTAATTTCCAACGAGTCTTAGTGACTTGTTAACAAAAAATTAATTTTATAATGACATTAGAACATTAGTTTTGATTTTTGAATTTTTAAGTTTTTCTTTTGTTAACTTTTCATATACACTAATTAAGTTTTGTAGGATTTTTCAACATATCCCGAACACATCGTTTAAAATACAAAAAACATAAGTTTCAGCTTAGAAAGAGAATTTCATATAAATCTATTCAGGAATTTATTCTCTTTTTAACATCGTATTATTATTATTATTATTATGATTATTATTTTAATTAGGGTTTATCATCTGTACAACAAAAGTAAAGCCTTATTAGTTACAGTAAAGTATTTTTTAATTAACTGCCTCATAAAAGTACCATTTTATGAAATTTGAAACTTCATTTTACCGCATGGAAACAACACGGGTGATATGGTTTCTCCTCGACATTGCGACCATATGTTGAAAATTAAAATCATTTTGCCTTTGTTGTTAGTTGTGTTTAGTAAAGTTTGCAACTTTATCATGCAATAATATGCGCTTCACCATTGAGCATCATTTTCATCTTAATGGTCAGACAATGAGCAAAATTGAGGTTTTTGATGCGAAGCTAATTTGAAAGTAATTCACAAAAAAGTTTTATTCGGTAAAAGCGATTGTTTGGTGTGGTTTTTAGTCTAGAGTTATCATCCGTTTTTATTTCTTTGAAAAAGAGAATGAATAATGATGACCCCATTGCCTTGAATGAAGAGTTTTAGAGATCAATGCCAAAGGATTAAAAAATGTTGATCTGCAACAATAAAGCAGACTTTATGCCTTGAAAACGAATGTTAAGTGAAAGAGATTTGGTAATATCAGTTCGGATTTGTTACAAAAAATGTTAGAAAATTAGTTTTATCGAGTTCGTTCTTTTGAGAGAAACCTCAGCAGCTTGATATCGAGTTTTATTTGGAACTTAATCGCATTAACTGCATCCATTGTAGAGGTTTAATACGGAAAAACAATAAAAAATTGAAAAGAAAAATATGATGGACATAAAACACACGAAAAGTAATAAAACATAAATTTAAATAAAATTAATAAAGAAATATAATTAAAAATTAATATAAAAAAAAAATAATAACCAAAACTAATCCCTAACTTTATTAAGGTTCAGACATAGAAGCATTTCTACTTGGCGTTGCGAATTATCTGTGGTTGATTCGCTGAGTTTTTTTGCAAAAAGAAGAAGAAGATACTTTTTTTCTTTTAAAAATTTGCAAAATTGATACGATATTATATATTAGTTTGGGGAAAAAGAAATCCATTATTTTTATATGAACTTCAGGACTCTATTTAACATGCTTCGGATTGTCCGATTTGATTCAAATATGCACCGTTTTGTTGTATGATTTGTTGCCATTTTAAAGGTAACTTCAAAATGTCTCTCTCATAGAAGTCCTGGTCTCTATTTGCAAAAAACTCTAGTAGTCGATTTTCAC
>KK351013.1:4240097-4300396 GCA_000671755.1 Glossina brevipalpis
CAGTGTAGCCATCTACCGAAAAAATAATGGATTTCTTTTTCCCCAAACTAATATTATATGTTATATAGTATTGTGTTCATAAAATATGGGGAGAAGAGTTTTATTTTAAAAAAGTCCACGTACTTCGCACATCAATTTTATATTTTTTTTTTTGAAAAATCGTACACCTTCCGTCAACCTCTGATAATAGTTTGGTGTCAAGTGAAGAGTCTTTCGAAATTTTTTCAAATTTTTATCAGTTAATTTTTGAATTGAATAAATTTTTCCAAGAAAAAATTTATATTGAATGCTATTGAAATAATGAAATCTGCTTTTGCAGATGCATTGAATTTATTAAGAAATAATAATAATTGTTAAGAAACAATGATTTAATCGAAAGTTTATAAGAATTGCGTACAGAAACGTTTGAAAACTAAACATGTCCGGGAAGACTATCAATTACAATGTCTGATGAAATTATTTCGGGGATCAAGTTTTGATCGAATAAATATTAAAAAAATGTATGCAAATAAGTGCCTTCTACTAATGGATTAGGTCAACCAAGAACGATTACAACTGTACAGCTCGTTCAATACACCGCTTGGAGAATGTTTCTTGCCTGATCGCTAGGCACGGACCCTCGGGAAGCATCGTAATAATTGTGAAATCCTCGATAGCAACATTCTCCAACCGGAGGGAAATTCTGGAGTATACTCGGCGTTAACTTATTCTGGAATCTCAAGAATAGTGGAACTGCATTCGTTTCAATGGGGACGGTTGCACGGCAATCGTTCATTGAAAAAAAAAGAGTCTACAGCTTAAATGCATCGTGGAATTAGGCTGGAAGAAAAGGAACCCACGTAAAATCTAAAGCCGAGTTTTTCTTATTTCAAAACAAAAAAAAAAAGCTTTTCGAACAAGATCGTCGTGACTAAATTGCTGAAGAGTTTTTTTTTTTTGTTACAACTGATAATGAACTGATATCAATAATTATTGGTGATAGGACTTGGATTTATGCTTATGACACAGAAATAGCTTAAATCTTGAAAGAATATTTTGCTAAAGTTGAAGCAAAAACGAAAAATCGATGTCGAGGTTTGCTTTCGATTATCGTGTAATGTTGTACACAAAGAAGATTTCGTTCCGTCCAGAAGACGAAACTATTTATAAGATATGTTATCAAGGCCTTCAGCATTACTTAAATGAATCTATTTGTTAAACGCTTTTTAGATTGACGACGAAACCATATCAAGGTTTCCGCTTCAAAGCAATTTCCCTTCCTTCCGAGAAAGTTCACTCAATTCACTAATTTTAAACCGGTTACCGTCACATTTTCTTCTGAACTCAATGGTGCTTTAATCTTGAATCTATCGTATGATTTTTGCTTTCGCACTGCACTGCATGCAATTTGTAATAGAGAAAAAATTATATTTTAGTAAAAATTTACAAAAGTTTTGCACTTCACTGTATATTTATTGCAATTGACGATGAATTTTCATAACGTTCTTCAGTAGTACATTCTCTAATGGGTATAAAGTAGTGCGCAATTTACATATAAGAAAAAGATAAAATAAAATAAAATATTAGAGAGTAAAGAAGAAAACGTCATTTTGCTTTTTAGAAGAAATATAATAACAAAAATCGGTTATTATTATATAACCTGAATATGTTTATGAATAAAACTACCGTTTATGCAAGTCATAAAAACGTTCAAGCCATATATGAATAATGGCTTTTGTTTAACATAATATCCACTCAAAAATAAAACACATTTGTACATGAATTCATATAAAAGAAAATTGTACAGTTTTAGGTTCTGGTTGATTAACGCATTAAGCGTACGAGATTCTTTTTTTTGTGGGTTTCAGAAAACTTAGAATTATTCTTTAAATTACGACGAAGAAAAACTACGATCTATTACAAGAGCTTAGTAAGCGAATATTATTTACATTGAAATACGCAAATGATCTTAGTAAAGATCAAACAAAGTTTCATACTGGAAAGTGGACAGATGTGTCATAGACTTTACGTGGATACCTGCCGAGTTGGCCTAACACCCACGATGCACGAAAGCACAGAACTATTTTTCAGCGAACGATAGTCGACGTCCCTCAAGTAGTAGAACAAACCCAACGAAGGGGGCTCCACTATTCTCGAGGGTCCGGAATAAACATCCACTAGGTATACTTCAGAATTTTCCCCTAGTCAGAAGATCCAGATACTTCCACAATTTCGTGCTCCTTCCCGAAGGGCAAGCAATACTTACAAGCAGCAACCTTTTTTGAACAACCTGATCCCTGCGGGTTTAGTTGGACCTTTGGATAAGCTATACATCCCGGAAAATCCACCTATCGTTTTATCTCTTGGATTATTTGTACTTGGTAAATATATAGACACAGCCCAATGCCAGCCGTGCTCTCATACTCGATATTGCTTCGATGGATAATAGAAATTCGCAATATAGTATATGCAGTAAACAACCTAGAGAAGAGACTTTCCCTTTTCATTAGAATAAGGCGATTCTCAGCGATGATCACTCCTACAATCTTTGGAGAACCTCGCCAGGCATCGATTAGTTAATCTTAACCCTTCTTAATCGATAACTGTGCCGCAGAACAAAGCTATAATCCAATATAATCGTGTCTGCATGACCAGCAAGATCCCAATTACAGTCAAGTTGCCTAGTAGGACCACGCAGAAGTGAGGATTCAGTATGCTTTTGCTCCCAGTACTTAAACCGGGAACTCCATTTACCCATCACTGGAAAGTGGGTAATAACTACTGTGACCCTTGTAAAGATTGAAGAGTTCTTTCAGTCGTGGAAATTTTAGATTTTGAGTATACGGCTGGGCTTAGCTTGCCGGTATCTAAGGCTCTAGTAAGCGCAATATTAACTGTAAACATTCAAAACTCTCCTTTATTCTTCAATCAACATTTATTCCAATTTATTAAATTGTATCCAGCCAATACGTACTACTTATATCTTAATGTTACGTCCTTTTTTTTTAATAATTCAGGATAGGTTTCTCTTAATATCAACGTCTGGTCCGTTAATGTGCCTTTAATTCTAAATTAATAAAAACTTACTGATCTGAGTCCCATAATTAATACTTACGGATAAAATTCTATACGATCATTAAGAAAGAGAGAAAGAGGGTATTGCAGTCGCCATTTTCTCTTAGCTTATCTCGAAAAGAGTGGCGTTGCCAATCGTTATAACAAATGCATTCGGAGTCAGGTGGCATTAATTTCGAAATCAGCTGGCACTAACTTCGAAATCAGCTGGCAACTAACTCTTCAGATGCGATAACCCTTTCAATTCAATACTTTTCTTCAACTTAACATTAGCTTAAAGAATTCTATAAATACGCAGATTAAAACTAATGTGATCTGAAAACAAATCTAAGACTTTTGTCTTCACATTCTATGTATTCTTTTTCTAAAGGACAATAAAAATGAGAATAGATATCGCGTCACTTTTGAGTCACTTACGGTAATAGACTAAACAAAGAAATTTGCGTCCGCTTGTGCCTTGAGTATTTGCGTTTTTTAAGAGTTCTTCCATTTTCATAAATTTTCTTTGCATACACACAAGACAATAACAAATAAACACCTACACTCACTGGAATTTTTTCATCGCTTTCAAAATGGGTTTATAGTGAAAACTTAAAGCATTACAAGCTGCGCATAGTGTACAACAAATTTGAAACATTTTACAATTAATTGTTTAGGGGCTGTTTATATCCATTTAATTTAAATGAAACTTTAAGCTTTAAAGGATAAATTTAAAAAAAAATATATATTAAAAAAAATTGATCCTTCAAAAATTATTTTAAGATATTGGACAATAATAATCGCCATTCAATATCAAATTGTTAAGTTTAGGCTCTACATCACAAGGATCTCATTAAAAAAAAAAATGTCGTTTGAAAAAGAATTTCTTGTTCATTCACAAAACACTTCTCGTAAAATCTATTAAGAAAAATATTTACTCTAAAAATTAAATTCTTTTTTTTTAAATATTTTTGACAAATTTTACGAAATTATAAATAAATACAATTTTTGAAGCCCTATTTTTCTCTCTCGTTTTAGAGGAAATGTTTACGCTTTTAAAGAAAATTCAATTTTCTCTAACGATGATGATAATAATGACGATGATTGCAGTAAACAGAGTGGAAAATTTGATTTGAAAATCACTTTTAAAGCTTAAAACTGTGTGTTACATACAAATTGTTCGACAATAAAAATAGAATTTTTTTTTTGTTTTTTTTTTTTTTTTTTTTTTGCATTCGAAAGAAAACAAAAAAACGTAATCAAGAGACCACGTATTGTAAACATTTTTACATAAAAGCTTTTAAATTAAAGAACGTTTTAATATAAATATAGATTAGCAGTCATGTCGCAAGAAGGAAATCTGCTGCTGTGTGCTTCCGAAAAGAAAAGTTCAAGTTTTTAGAAAAAATGGAATGATTATAAAATTTTCTTCAGTGCTTCAATAACTTCATTGGCTGAACACCCTATATTCGTAATCGAATGCAGCCCTTATTATACTTCAATTCTGGATGGAAAGTCTAGGCACATCGACTGAATCTGCTAATCATACGAATATATAAAAGATTGAATAAATGGTTTAGCAGTCTAGTTACAAACAGCGAAAAGTTTAAAACTCTAGCTTTTCCCTCTTCCTTTCACTATGAATTAAACTTAAATTGGGACAAATTTTTTCCATATATTGCTTGTATCTTTCCGGTATCTTTGAAATACAACACCGTTCATATACATACATATATCATATATATATCATATATATATATATATATGTATCATATATATATCATATACATACAAGGGACATCTTAGATTATTGGATCCTTTCGATGGTTTGTCTGCAGGTAACGGGCAATATTTGAGAGATCATCATTCATTTTCGAAGCGTCAAGAGTTACAGGATTGTTCGCATAAACTTTATCCTTTCCTAACTTTGCAAAAAAAAATGGTCATCGGTGAGAAATCGCACGATCTTTATTGCTAATTCAAATCATCAAACCGTGAACTTCTTGCTTCTTTGACAAATTTCTCGCGCAACAATGCTAAAACGTATAGTGTTTGCATGGCTTGTGGGACCGCTCTGTTGAAACCACATACCTTTGAAATCCATGCCTTTAATTCCATGCCAAAAATGATTGGTAATCATATAGCTGTAGCGATCAGAACTGACCGTTTGTGTCACAGACTCGTCATTTTGAAAAAAAGTATGGGCCTCCCACACTTCCAGTAGATAGTAAGTTTTTGGTAATGCAATGATTTTGACAGTTGACAGTTACTGTAGAGCAGTAAAAAGAGAAAAATGAACCTGATCACTGAAGAAAATTCGGTATGAAAGATCGTCACCGAAATGCTTCGAAGAACGCTTCAAGGATCTAATCAGTCTATCGCTTGGTCAGCTGGCTTGGCCGCGTGTATAAGCTGAGTTTTATAAAGATCGAGATACAAACCCAAATGTGCAAAATACAGCATAATGTGCCGTAAAGTAGCCCAAAATGCAGGTGCGCGCCGTGTAATCGATAAATTTAGATCTTCTTCGACACTCTCACTAATAGCAACAATATTTTCGATCCACTCTGCGTTTCAATGGTGTATAGACTTTAACAAATCTGTTGCATATCTAGTTTCTTCAAACCTTATTATAATCTTAATTATCTCGATCATAATCTGATTACGAAACATATTTAGTACAGAATCAGCATTTTCGTAGTAATAATGTTCAACAGTTACTAAACGATCTATGTTATATAATGGCAAACATTATATTAAACACTTGAGGCCTTGAATAATAGTATTGCTTTGCATATGTTGCTGAAACAAGATTGTCAAACTAGGACCACGAAATGGATAAACCTATATTGATCAGACTTCTTATCATTTATCATCGTAGGCAGAATCAATGCGTCTTTTCTGCCTACATCCATAACAACTTCTGGCAAATAAGTTACTGCTTACGAATTAGAATTATTTGCGATACTATTACGCGGCTTAACTTCTATCTTATGCACTTTCTTTAGTAGAAAAGAAGATTTTTACTACGAAAAATATTAGTTTGGGGAAAAAGAAATCCATCCAATCTTATATGAACTTCAGGACTTTATTTAACATTTCGAATTGGAAAATAATGGACTTCTTTTTCCCCAAACTAATATATCGAGCTACTACAGCATACGTACGAAATGTATCAAGTAGGTCCAATATTCTTAAGTTTTTCACATCTTCTCATTTTTTGATTCATGTTTAAATATAAGCTCTCTTCCTCACTTATATACGAACTTACTGCAGACCGAGATTTTTCATAAACAGTGTGGTATAGTCATTTGTTTCTAAAGAGAAGAAAGAGACAGAGAAGCACGATGTAAATCAAATGGAATTTTTATGAAACGTTAGAGGGAAACCGTAGAAAACAATTCGGATTAAATTTCTTATAGTAGAATGAATTGGAAAACTTTTGATTCCTTCGCCACTAATCTGCTATCCCCGTCTTTAAGTCATATAAGAATTCTTTATAGTCGCGCAGCTTAGTGTTTACATCGCGGTAAATTACACAACAATAAATTAAAGTTGACAAACTGTTGATTTGCCAGAGGCAGAACAAATAAAATGAATTTTTGATGTATAGTCCTTAACGCGAGTAATGATGTTATTTTATATCTACATTTACCGTTCACTTTTGATTGCGTGTATTTCAGTAATAAATTTTTGTTTTCTCTAGCGAATGATTTTCTTAAATATTTTCAACAATATTGTTGAATTGTAAATTGAAAAATTTTACGCTAAAGGTTGCATGCATGACTTGTGCTTTCCTTAAGTCTTAACCACATTTAACAGGATGGCTTCAGATTACCAGGTATTTCTTGTTAAATTTTTTTATTATTTTTTATTTCTTTTTCACCTGCTGTATAATTTATTTTCAAATGTAATAAATTTTTCTTTTTTTTTTTTTTTTTTTTCTTTTTTGCATATTTAATGTCAAGCATATCAGAATTTATGTTAGAATTAGAAATGAATGAATAGAAAAGTTTATAAAATATAGATTCAAGCAACAATTTAATTTAATATTAACCAAAAAAATTTAAAAGGCCAACCTTTTTACGCATCCTTATGAAGCAGTTTAGAAGAAAAACATAAAAAGAAACAATGAAATCAAACAACACCAAAGAAACATTTAATTATTAAATCATGCATTCACGCGTTTGATTGTTCTAGATAAGTTGCTTACATTGCTTACATTGCTTGCATCGCTCTATATCAAACATTCTGATTTGCCATGTTTTTCATCGTTTTCCAGTAGATTAAAAGCTTTAAAAAAAAATATCGCCTGCAAGACTATTCAATTTAGTTTAAGTGGCTTTTGTTAATAGTAAGTGTTTCAGCTTAACTTTGCTTTTTCTTTACTCGTACATCGTTACAGTTCTTTTTTTTTTTTTGCTTTCGTAATTTAAAACCATTTCCAATTACCATGTTTTAAAGGCCACACAGAATACGCTGTTGCTTTCTATGCACTTAAAGACTTCCTGAAATCTACTGCAGTAGAAAAGTTTTCGTCGACAATGAAAGTCGTACTGTTCTGCTAAAAAAAAAAAAAAAAAAAAATTGTTAGAAAATTTTATACTAAAAATGTACGCGCTACGAATCTATAGTTTTTTTTTTTTCTTTTTCTTAGCATAATATTCTTTGAAATGTTGAACAACTTCTCATAATCTCGCAGGCTTAAATTCTTATCACCGTTAGTTTATTAAATATTTCGTATCATAGTCCCAAGATCATTGAAAATCATTGTCTTACTAGCGAAACATCTGTTATTCAAAGAATCCTATAGACTTTAAAGTAGAGTAGGGAATCATAGCATAAAGTCAAGACGTTAACAGTAATCAATCAACTTTTAATACATTTTTTTCACTGATTTACCAAATACGTGTAAGTTTCGAAGCAAAATTTCTTTACCATTTCTCGACCATGAAGTCATTTTTATTTGACTAAGTCTCATCCTATTTAATCGATTACTAACACGAAAATTTACAAATGCTTCATCCGGTCGCTAGAAACCAACTTTGCCGCTTCAACACTTTCATGCTGGCAAAGTATATTATTTTTCTCTCTGAGCGACGCAATGTTCCATTTTTCTTTTCGATTGGGGGACAGTACACCATTTTTCTAATCTCACTAGCGCAATAATCCATTTATCTTTTTGATCAGCATCGCAAGCCATTTTTCTGTTTGAGTGACATCGTATGCCTTCTTCTCTCTTCATTCTGAGCGCCACAGTTTACCATTCTCTCTGACTGACGTAGCACGCCAGTTTTCTTTCTGACACAGGCGATGTGCTATATTTCTTTCTGACTCGAGTAATGTGCTATTTTTCTCTATCAATGAGACAGTAGGCCATTTTTTCTTCTGATCGGCACAATATATTAGTTTGGGGAAAAAGAAATCCATCCAATCTTATATGTACTTCAGGACTTTATTTAACATTTCGAATTGAAAAATAATGGATTTCTTTTTCCCCAAACTAATATTACATTATTAATACAATTTTTCTTTCTTAGCGACATCGTATGCCATTTTTCTTTACGAATGTCGCAAGCCTGTCCTTATTCTTTTTGATCGGAATAATATGCCATTTTGGTTTCTGGCTGGAGAAATACGTCATTTTTTCTTTCTGAGCCGCGCAATATGATATATCTGACTGTTGCAGTACGCCATCTTTTGTTCTGGGCTGGCATTGACTAAGACAGTATGCCATTTTGCTTTATGAGACCAGCAACGCACGCCATTTTTTTTTTTCTGAGTGTCGCAGTACGCCATTCTTTCTGACTGACATAGTACGCCATTTCTCATTCTGACTGAGGCAGTACGCTATTATTCTTTCTGGTTGGCATTGTATGCCATTTTTCTTTTCGAATGGGGCAGAACGCTATTTTTCTTTCTGATCAGCAGCATTCTAAGCTATTTTTACTTCTGAGCGGCTCAGTATGCCATTCTTTCTGACTAACATAGTACGCCATTTTTCATTCGGACTGAGGCAGTGCGCCATTTTTCTTTCTGATCAGCATTCTAAGCTATTTTTTCTTCTGAGCGGCTCAGCATGCCATTTTTCCCTCTGACTGACATTGTATGCCATTTTTTTTTTTCGAACGTTGAGAGATGTCGTTTGAACTGAGAGATGTCTGATCATATTTACGAATATAGTAAAAATCAAATGATTTTCATATTATACATATAAATGATACTCGAACGAGTTTTGCCGAATAACTAATACCCTTTACTTTGCTTCTTACCATAACAACAAATAAATAATTAATTAAAATTATTAGTTGATAGAAATTTCTTTTGCACTTATTGTATTAGTTTAAAAATGTGTGTTTTCCTGATTTTCTTTCTTATCGTATTTAATGACTTTACTGTGTGAGACGACGTATATGTTGATGTCTCTATTGCTGAACATATAAACTGCTTTGTCATTAATGCTTATGATAAAAGCAACTCATAAAAATTGTTGAAATTCTCACATGCACAGTTACGTAAACAATGCTTCAACAGCAATAATGTTCATAAGATGTGATTACTTTTGCTTGCCTTATAAATATACTTTAGATTCTATTGGTGCTGTTATTAGCAAAATTATTGTAAAATGCTAAGAGAATTGTAAAATATATTCTTAATTATATATAAAATATACTATATATATAGATGCGTAGTTTATATTGTTTTTTTTTTAGCATTCTACGGAGTGCAAAGAAATTATTGTCTCTCTTTAGCTTTGCACAGTATCCTTTCATATTTATATATACTTTTCTCGTTTATTTATGCCCTTTTGGAAAATTTCATATAAATATATCCGTTTTAATATAAACATTATTTGTAAAGGCTAAACGAGAATAATATTCTATATATATGTAGATACACATACATACATATATATATATATATAAGTATGTTATGTTACGGAATCCAAACGAATAAAAAGTTTAAATTAATTTAAAATTTTTTTTAAAAAAATTTATTCTCTCATATCCTTAACGCATTGCAGCCATGTAAAGAACATTTTGTAAAAGTAATTATGAAAAGTTGTTGTGAGAGAGATATAGCTTAAAATCCTTTTTACGATATAAAAGAAAAAATTTATAAATCCCATTTTAAATTCCATGTTTGTCTTGTTAAGGAGTACGTGTAGATTAATAACTTTCAGAATTTTAAAATTTCATTAAGATTTTCTGCCTAATGCGTAATAATAATGTTTATCATCACAGGTATTAAGGAAAATTTTTAGTAAGACCGACAAGTTCTCTGTAAAGAAAAGAAAATAAATGTGCACTTGAAATTCCACACGTACATAGATAAATAAATTTTGTAAAAAAAATATCAAGAAAATTGGTTTATCGTACAAAAATCTTTATATACTAGTTTGGGGAAAAAGAAATCCATCCAATCTTATATGAACTTCAGGACTTTATTTAACATTTCGAATTGGAATAATATATTATTTGTAGTAATATTATTTGTAGAACTTTGTTTCCGCCGAAACTTATTCGAGATTTGATTGTTCAAAATCTAGTTGTAAGGTTACTATTGAAAATATTATCCATCGCTCTGACCAGTACATTTTCTCTCATCTTTTAGATGTGAAATATGAAATCCGTAACGGGAAGACAACTGGAGCTTCGGAGTTATGCGTAAAAAATACGCATTTTTTTGAGAGTTCTTTGATTGTAAGAATGAAAACTCCACTCGACCAGACAATAAATCATTGATTGTAATATGTGGGAAGGGTAGCACATTCTAGGTTAACACTTCTAATATTTCCTGAACGAGTTTTTCTTTATGATGTCGATTTTCGTTGTACTGAAAACTCAGCATTTCTTGACTTTTAACATATTGCGCCGGTTTCGTGATTAGGTATTGTTGGTAGTCTTCTCCACGCTTCAAGAAATCGATGGTAACTAGTCTTAATCACAATTAGTAATGTTCACTAATAAGAACGGGGAGTATAGCACATTCAAGGTTTGTCTAGTTAAAAAAAAGTTTTGTTAAATGAAGCCAAATTTTCTTGTACTGAAAACTCCCCATGAATTTCACTGCATTACTGCGATATTTCGTCCCAACTTCATTAGTTATTGTTGGTAGCGAAGAATTCATAATATATCGCAACTAGTGACTTGTGCTGGGCTTTACAAAACGCTGATCGAAATCATTTTATGATCCCTACACATTGCAAAAACACTGTACCTTTGATTTGGATCAACCACTTGAATATGTTTCCGTGATATGATCTGCATTCTAAGGTTGCCACGTAGAATCATTTGAAGTGGTCAAAAAAAAAAATGTTTACTTTTCGTTTTAAGGAACTTACAGATCACTATTAATTACTGTACCTTCGCTTGAGAACCGTAGAGTTATTTTAAGTAGTTTCCGTTTAGTAAAATTGACGAATGAATGGTATTACAGATGGGGCCCAACTTTGTTAAATTGTGTATACTTGAATTTACCTTTATATCTATCAACGAGTTTTCCTTTCATAGAACTCGAATAATGCAGATCTAGAGAGTCAGGTCATCATGTAACTTTTTGATAATCACTTCCTACGTTACAATACAATTTTGTCAGAGATTATAGCGAAAATTTTTCTTTTTTTATGCTCAGTACTAATGCAAAATTGAAAGTGACACCAAAATTGACACGAAAACTGATGTCATTTTGCAATTTGCATTAGTATTGAGTATAAAAACGAAAATATTAGCAACACAATTTCTTTCAGTTGTATTTTAAGTATAGAAAGTGACTGTCAAAAAGTTAACAATAACAATTAATTGACAGAGTTGCATTTTGTGCTGTAATACAGCAAATGGTTTGTCAAGGTTTGTACATGGGTTGCCAACCTTTAACAAACATGTGCATCGATTTAGTGACACACTTCGTAGCACACTTCGTCTGTGATAGCATTCTCCGGTAAGGCGCGAACCTCCGTTTTATCTTGCTTTTCCTTTTATACTCGCATTATACTTCATTTAAATATGAAGATTAATTTAGACTTTAAAATATACCCTAACACCGTAGAGTTGATAAAAAAAATACTAACAGGTCTAAGTTAGCGCTTGCCTCCAACCATGTGCTATACCTTAATTTAAATATAATATATGTGAAGATCAATAAATAAATAAATAAATATAGACTTTAACTTAACTTCTTTCCGTTTTAATTTGATCTCATGAAATATCTTGAATTTTAAATCTATAAAATGAATTACTAAATATACTTCAAATTTAATTATAGCGGAAATGAAAACAAATTGAAAAAAATAAAAACAAAACAAAATTATTAAAAATTAAATTTTAACTTTTTCATATATATTTATTTTTTTTTTTAAAGAAAAATTTGTCCCACAGGACTATAAATTGTTTTTTTTTTGTTCGCCATCTGTGAAATTTGTCTCTCTTCCGTGTTTAATAAACATACACAGAAAAATTCAAGGACAATTGACTCATAAGTTATTTCAATTTCCTTAATGCGTTACTGAACAAAACAAAAAAACGAAATACAAGACAAAGAGTACCGAGACATATAGATAAACAAAAAGAACAGTAATAATAAACACACAACGATATGATAATAAAATACATACGAAGAACAGAAACTGTAAATACGTGTTTGTCACGTACACACAATAATGTTTTCTTTCTATGTAAACGATTTCAATGATGCCAGCATGTCTCAAGTTACGAAAAAGTAAATCTAAGTAAAGAAAGTAAACCACACACAGTCACACAAGCTTATTATACTAGTACTAAACAACAACAACAACAACAGCAATAACAGGAATTTTTTATGAAAACAAATCGCTATTAGTTGTTGTGCCATTAATTTAACGACCTTTATGACTATAAAAATTATGTTATCACGTCTTTGAGAATTTTTTTATTTTTATTTATTTTTATTTTTTTATTTTCATTTCATATAAGAGCTAAAGGTAATAAAATCTACTATCTTAGCAAACAAAAGCTTAGCAAATGTCATATTCAACAGAATATTTTTAATATCATAACGTTTAGTTTATTTTAAGAATTTATGCTGTTTTCCTTCAAATTTATGTCGCAAGTGCAAAACCGTGATAATTTGACCCCATTTTGTAGGGAAAAATAATAAAAAAAGTAAAAAAAGAAAAAGAAACAACTCATATTACGGTATACCTACACTTTAAAGGATTACGTACATATATAAATATATATATATATATATATGTCTGTTTATTATCACATAAAACTCATGTGTATGTTTTTATTTTGGTTAGTGTTACGTCTAGAAATTCTTTTTTCTTTTTTGTTTTCGTAAATTTTGCAAAAGTTTATGCGTTTCAATGGCGCCACGTGCCCGTAATTTCACTTATTTTTATTGCTACGACCACTCCAAGTTTGTATACATGTGTGTCTGTGTATGCGTGCTGTTCTGTTTCCCCCTCTCTAATACAGCTTCAAAGATACATACAAGATAATAGTATTGTGCGTCTTATTTGATGTTTTTCGCATTCTCCAGCATCCCAAAAACATGTACAAACATGTGATGATACGTTCAGACACACACACGCACACATACACAACAGCAGCAACAGTAACTTCTGCTAGGATTTCTAAATAATCTCTGTAGTTGTGTGCGAATATTCAGCATTATTTTATTTTTCTATTTTTTTTTTTTCGTTTTTATTTCTAGATCTGTGCGTAATTTTATTCATTTCACAATTCGTCTGCGTAGCCATTGTGGCATTTAACATTTTTTTTTACAGAAGGTTGACAAGAAAATTATATCGACTTTTTAGCATGAAATTAAAGTCTAAACTTTTTTTTTCTTTTTTTCTTGAACAGAGTATAGCTTTAAGTCAATTGCATTAATTTTACATTTTTTTTTCCCGACAGTTTATCATTGTGTTGGTAGCATACTATTACGGTATCGGATATTTTTGGATCTTTACAACGAAAAAGTAAACCAATTCTTAAAGCAAAACTTTAGTATTTAAATTTTTTTCCAACTACGATATTCGTTCTGATTAGTTATTATGCATCGCTACGGTTAGATGTGGAATATTAAGGAACATTTATATTCAAACTGCAGATGCCTTTGTGATTTTACTTCCTTCTTTGAAATCCTACGGTGCCTACGTGGCGCTGGGGCTAAAGTTAAATCGAATCGATTAGTAGAGTTCATCAGTAAGTAAGACAAACCCAACAAAAAAAGACCCCATTATATCTGAGATGTCAGGTGAGAAAACTGTGTACGATACGGAATTTCCTAATCTTTTGGCGAAAGTTTTCCCAATCTATTATCGCACAATCACCTGGATACGCCCCGCGAAGCGCCGTGCACAGCGGTCAAGCAAGACCTATTCTCTAAGTGAAATAAACTGCAACGTTTAAAAGCAGCTTTTCTTTTAGGTTAACCTGAGCCCCGTGAATCTAGTTTAGTTATAAGATTTTCCATACATCATAGCAAAACTATTTTATTTTTAGAATTTTGCGTAGTTGGAAAGATTACAGTCAAGCTTCCACCATACTTCTCGACCTACTACTACTTCAAAAGTTTTTAAGATGCAATGATTTTCTAAGATTCGCCAAAGGTGCTTCAGAGCTTAAATTGCAAAGGTAGAGCTGAATTTCTTTATGTTTTTTTTTTTAAATTGTCGCTTACTTGATTACTTTTCTTTAATTTTCTCAGAAGAAGTAGAAGAAGTTCATCCAAAATGTCTACCAGGTCTTTTTTTACGTGCTAGTTAAGCGTGTCTATCATAGTTGCTCCATATTTATTTTCGAATTATTCCATTAAAAGCGATATTTTTTTACCATCTAAGAAGAGCAGTTCCGAGCAAAGTCGAGCTCTACCGGAATCTGAAATGAATTTATAAAATATTGATGTCAAATGAATCGCTTTCAATTTGTAAAAGATGTCTCTCTAAGAGCACACACTGCTCGTTTGAGTTCATTAGTAAGCTGTGCCTTGCACGGGTAAAGATGGAGGTCTTTCGTCATTGCGTAGTGCTTCGTAAAATTTGAAATTATTGAGAATGACACCGAATTGATATTTTCGGGATTTTGACGTCGCTCATTTACAGCAGCAACACTTTCAAGAGACCGTCGGGAACCTCACGGTCTATAATCGACCCAGTTTCTTCAAATTTTTTAACCACTATACGAGTTGTTGTTGTAACACAATCGGTGCACTTTCTCAACTGAAAATTTCGTGAAGTTTGCGAGCGTTCTCAGTGTAATGAATTTTCAAAATTATAAGGCGTTCTTGTTTTGTATAGCGTTCCATTTTTAATAATCGGAAAAATCATAGGTGACCGCTGTCAAATTTCAAAGTTACCACTTACATGAAAAAAAAATTAGGCAAAATTTAAATAGTGCACTCTTATTAAGACTCAGCGATAGAATACTGAACATCTTGACGAATTAAAAATATTTTCTCACTCTTAGTTTTGATTATCACAAGTATAAAACGTCCGCCGTCGGCACTTATCAGCGTTGTCTTCAGCGCTAAGTAGCTTTAGATTTTTCTGAGCGATCGTCTCTGAATATTTCGTAGCGCGTGAATCTCTTCATTTATAAGTTTACTTGGTTTACCTGAAGGTTGAATTTACTTAAAAGTTGTATTACTTTTGAGAATAAAAAATTTCCCGATCAGAATTTTATAAACGTATTCACTTAACATGCTATGCTAACAAAGCTTTAAACATAATAAAATCTCTTGTGGAATTTCACTAATAAATAAGAACAAAAAAAAAAAAAGTAAATGAAAAAAACTAATCTACGATATAAATATTAATTTTTAGATTTTAAATGTTCGATATAATTGCAAATTAAAGGCTTCAAATTAAGCACAAAGTTAGCCTAAAAATATAACTAAAAGACGCAACATTAACAGATGTCCTTCAAAATCATCACGATGACACAAATGACTCTATGCGTTCTATGGGGATAAAGAAGAAAAAAATATATTTTGTTTGTAACTTATTGGCGCCGAGTAAAGTGTTTTTTTATATAATATTTTATATCACATTTGTTTTATTCATTTTGTGACTCTGAAAACAAATCGCTATGTTTTTATCAAGTCTCTCTCTCTCTTTCTTTCTCTGTCTCTGTGAAAAGGTTAATCATACTCAGTATATAGAGGATTTGGAAAAATTTTGTTTATCTTTTACATTAAAAGATTTTATTTTTATTTACTATAAAAAAATATGAATTTTTTTTATTTAATTACATTTCTGAAGTTTTAAACAATTTTAGAGATCTTAGTTCAAGTGTTAGAAACTATGCTTCAGGCATTTATCGTTTACAGTTGCTTTTATTTTATTTTAAATATTTTTTTTTTTTTTTGTTAATATTTTTTTTTTGCTGTTAAGAATTCTTGTCACATATTTCCATAAACTCTGTGAGTACTTACTTTGAATATATTTTTTTATTTATTTAAAAAGTATTTATTTTACATGTGTACAACAATAAGACAAGAACCAACAATTTATACTTTATACTTTACAAGACATTTCATTTTATCATGATTCTGAAATTTTTTTTTCTGTTCAATTTTGTTTCAGTTGTTTTATGCTTGTTTGTGCTCATATCATATAGAAAAATTCCAGAAAAATATTCTATAAGAAAGTTATTGACAAAGGGAATAAGAAAAAAATGCACAAACAAACAAGGATCTACTACTGGCATGAGTGGTAGAGACAACAAGCAAAAAAATCGTATGCACTATGGAGTGAATGTTGGTTGTGCATCAGTTCACAATAATTTTTTTCTTAACTTAACAATTTCTTTAATTTTTAAAAGGCTTTCACAACATTTTTGAAGATAAATTTTCAAATAATTTATAAATATAAAAGAAGAATATAATTAAGAATTTTAGATTTAGAATTTAGAGATGGGTAGATAGTAATGAGACGAACGTTATCTTTATCGCCGCAACCAAAGAATTTCAATTCGAGTTCTTTCCTTGAGAGTATTTTTATTCGTCGGATTTAGGTTTTAGGATTAGCTTTGAAGCTGTAAAGATATATGGGAAAATCGTGTTAAACTAAATGGTGGAAAATGAAAGCAAAATTTCTCAAAATTAATAATATTTCCTTCGTTATGTCAATTTAAAAATCCAGATTAAAAATATATAATTATATAATTTATTTTATATTTTATTATTTTTTTATTATTTTATTTTTATTATTTATTATTCGTTAGTTGTTAGATGTTAAATGTTGTTACTTGTTGATTTTCAGATTTTAGGATTTTAGATATTGGGATATTACGATATTAAGATTTTAGGATTTAGGAGTTTTTGGATTTACCATCTTATAGGATTCTGGAAGTTATGATCTTAGGATTTTAGAAAATTAGGGGTTTTAGGGTTTTGGGGGTTTTTGGATTTTAGTATTTTTGTATTTATCATCTTATAGGATTCTTGGAGTTATGATCTTAGAATTTTACGAAATTAGAGGTTTTAGGATTTTAGGGTTTTTGAATTTTAGTATTTTTGTATTTATCATCTTATAGGATTCTGAAGGTTATGATCTTAGGATTTTAGGAAATTAGGGATTATAGGATTTTAGGGTTTTTTGATTTTAGTATTTTTGGATTTATCATCTTATAGAATTCTGGGAGTTATGATCTTAGGATTTTACGAAATTAGAGGTTTTAGGATTTTAGGGTTTTTGGATTTTAGTATTTTTGTATTTATCATCTTATAGGTTTCTGGAAGTTATGATCTTACGATTTTAGGAAATTAGGATATTAGGATTTTAGGGTTTTATGTCTTTAGTGTTTAGTGATTTTGGTATTTTGGTATTTTATGATTTTATGATTTTATTAGCACTGTGCAATATAGAACCAAAACATAAAACCACCGCATCAAGAGTGACACCAGAAGGTAACACTCGCTTGTTTACGTATAATTCCATTTAGTAAAACTCGTCAAGAAAAATTTAGCAGCATTAACCTGGAATGTGCTACTCTCTCTGAGGTGACTGGCCAACATTACTCCTTCTAATTAGCGCTGATAACAATCGATTATATATTGTGTGGCCTCCATTCTTACAACGATACCGAGCAAGTGACTCTTTTTCTGCTCAGCTTCAAAAGGCCAAAAGGTCTTTTCCTTACGACATTCATATCTTATCTAAAAGATAGAAGAAGAAGCAGGTAGTGAAGGACAATACTACTCTGAATAGAATTTAATATATCGCTATCTTACAATAAATTCCTAATATCTGATAGAAAATGACGGAAAGTTATTTTTACCACTATTAATAGATATTTGTCACTTGTATCCAGGTGCGTACTTTAATAAGGTAGCGATACAAGCAATCCTATATGTATATGTTTCGTATTCTGGAGGGAATGTTTTTCCTGAAATTTCCATTGATTCTTCAGTGACGGATTCAACTCTTTTTCTTTTTCGATGGTGTGGATTCTTCTAACTCCGTTTCATTATCTAATGCCTTCTAGAACACCGTATAGTGTTATCACGTGTTTACCATAAATAATTAGTTGCTTTATTGTTTTCTTGTTTGGTGATATTTTTGTAAACTTCATTTTATATTTGTGTTACTGATAATGAAAAATTGTCTTAGAATTACGAATAGTTGGTAAATTATTCTAGTAAATATAATAACAAAATTGTAGTATTTCAGTTTGTTTAAGGAAAAAATAAAAAAACATTTTCTTCATCTTAAGCCAAAACAAAGAAATTAATTTATTAATCGAAATCGGAACAATTTTCATATTTTCAATAAGGATTCTCGGACCTAATGTTTTCATTCTCTCTGGTTTATTTCAAACGTTCTTTTTATACCTTTTTTGAAGGCTAACTAATAAGTTCTCCTATTGGAAAAGTTTCGCAGAATTTTTCGAAGTTTTGAAAATTGAAAAATTTTTCTGACTTTGCATTAAGCGACTTCAATACTAAATAACTCTTTAATGCTGCTTAGAATACTTGGTATTTATTATAAAATATAAAAATAATAAAAAAAATTCGGACTTTTACACGCACAGTTCGGTGCGCCGCTGTTCATCCGTTTATAGTTATGCGGCTTGTTGTGATTTCCTGCAGAACAATAATCTACATTCCATAATAAGGGCTCACGAGGCGCAGGACGTCGGCTATCGAATGTACCATAAAAGTCAAACCACCGGCTTCCCTTCATTGATAACGATATTCTCGGCCCCCAACTATTTAGATGTGTATAACAATAAGGCAGACGTGCTCAAAAATGAGAACAATCTCATGAATATATATCAGTTTAATTGTTCACCTCTTCCGCCCGTAAGGGCTTCCCAATTTCGTGGATGTGTTCACCTGGTCATTACCTTTCGTAGGCGAGAAAGTTACAGGAATGTTAGTCATGAATATATGTTCGGACGATGAACTTATGACCGAAGAACATTTCCCATTTGCCATATCGCTTTAGATCAATATCTGTTAGGAATTCTAAAATATAAGGGCATCTTATCTATTTTCAGTCTTGGAGCGGTCTTGAAAAAAAGCTATATCAAATTTGTTGATCGTAAATTTTCAATTTATTTTCCTCTATTGAGCGAAGCCAAATGAATTCAGGTTCTATCAGGTCTGGTCACAAAAGTATTTGCACTTTATGTAGATATAAAATACATGCATAAATAGGAAATAAAAAGCAGTAGAATAAGTAAACTGTGAAAATTTACATACACTTAGATAAGCCAAAGATGCATAGAAAACAACGAACGCCTTAAGATATGCTACAAATGTTTTTAAAGTATTGAATAAAATGCAATTCAAAGCTTCCTGCATATAATATAAGCTGATCTTTCGTCAAGGCCACAGAGAGAGAGAGAGAGAGAGAGAGTAAGAAAGTGTATATCATACTCACACACACACACGCATATACCGATAATTGTGAATGTTAGTTTTGCTCAATGCTTTTGACTTCCTTTGCTTTAGTAGCAAAAAGTTTAGCAATAAAGCATTCATGTTCTTTTCTTCCACGGTTTTATAGCTTTAATGGGTTTCTTTTCGTTACTAAGTTTTTGTTCTTTGAATGCAAAAACTTTCTTAAAAATATAAAAAAAAAAAAATTAGCGTAGTTATTCAATACTGTGACTAATCGCTTAAGAGTCACGCTGATGTTATACAACATTTTGAATGTTAAGCATCGTTTCGGATAACTTTCGTTATCCTCTAATCGGGATATATTATGTTTATGTTTTTAGGCCTTACAGTATAATTTATGCCTGTAGGGCTTACATTATGGTTTTAGGTCTTACTCGTTAGCATGCAAAAATACTAAAAAAAAAATTTCAAAGTTAAAGCAAAAGTTATATTCTCAACTTCATTCAAAGTAAAGTTTTCAATGGAAAGAAACCCTTTTGTACATCGCCAAAAACCAGAAAATAGGGCTACAATAACATATATTATGTTATGTTATATGCAAAAGAAAACTTCAACTTTAAGACTAGAACTACCGGTATTGATTATAAAAATATTTTTACGGAAATGAATTAATTTAGCTCATACAAGAAAATTAAAGTTTTCTACAAAGAAGAAAAAGAAGAAAGTAATTAAAAATCAATTAATATTAAATTTATGATTAAAAAATTATTTGGAAACTTTATTCTTTATCTTTTATATATAAACTCCGTTTCCGCCATAGACTTTCCCCTAACATTTCTATTTTTTTTTTGCACAAAATCTAATAAACAAATTTTCAATGACTGAAATTTGTTCACTCCGTGGTTCTAGTATTAATAATACTTGAATAAGTAAAAAAAAAGTTTCATATCGCAAATCGATCTTTATTTACCAATAAATACTTACTTTTAAATGTTTTTTAACTTTTTGTTTTATCTTTAAAAAATTTTCTTTTTTTTTTTGCAAGATGAGAAAAATCGTTTCATTCGAACTTAGTGTACTGACTTACATTTCTTACACTTTTTTACATTTTTTTTTTTGTGTTTACTTTTTTTACTTGCTTCTCTTCTCTCTGTTAATCGTTATGAAAACTTATTATTCGGTGTAAATTTTATTCCCTTCATAACGGAAAGTCACTTTGTCACTCATAAAAAAATAGACAACAACGACATGTAGTATGTAAGGCAGCTGCTTACAGGACAAGGATGCGACCCGCTTTGTCTACGGTTTGGGGTAGTAGAAGACGCAGAGCACTCATTTTTCCATTACGAGCCTTTTGGATGACTGAGAAGTGAATTATGCTCGAGGTTTGGGGAAATTCCGCCGCCGTAAAACCTCGTGTGGGACATACTAATGGCAAAAGAGAGAAGGCTTAGGGTTAAGAACTACTCAACAAGCATCTGTTAAACTCTGCTTATTAAGGAAGGGAGGCAATCTAGGAGGCTTACGAATAGTGAAGTGAAGTGTAAATTGCGTTATTCTACTCATTGCTCCAGTTTGCTTTTGGGTAATATAAGATAGAGCCCAGTTTATGGACCATTCCCCACACTTGAAGGAATACTTAATAGTGCTACCACGGAAGCAAGGGAATTGACACATAGGTGGGTTAGAATCCCATACATTAGGATAATGAGCTTTCCGCATATCCTCCCTCTCCAAAATTTGTTCGTGAATTTAATATATTCACTTCGAGAAACTCACTCTCCTCGACCGGCATAATTGTAATTTTTAATGTATAGTTTTAAATCAATAGCTTATCATCGTTTATCTTCTATAATCTAAAAGATATTATAGCCCTATGATGACTCATGTATCTTTTGATGAACAGCAACAAACTGCCTTTATTGCCAAATATAAAAGCAACAAAATTATTCTTAACCTTACTCAGTTTACGACTGAGTTTAAAACGAATTTCGAGCACTCATCATCTGATACAAATGTGCAAAAAATTGTTGATTATTAGTTAACTTGAAATGCGTGGGATAGTTATAGGAGGTTTTACTGTATTATACCCAAACATAGCTCCTTGTACGTATTATTAGCCCAATGCATTGCCTCGAGAATGCCTCTTTTTGTCTGAATGTTGGGTACGGCTCCTCGGAGAGTGTCGAAGTGTTTGTGGGTGCTAGACAGGACTCTAAGGTGGTTGTGGAATACTAAATTTTAAAATTCTCTCACCACAAGGATATTCTGGACTATATCCAGCGAATATGTATTCTTCGAACTAGTGGAATTCTGTTTTAGTTGGAATTCTTGCACTACTCGGGTGATGCTGGCTATCGTTCGCTAAAAACGGTCCAGTGCTTAGATGCACCGTGGAGTTAAACTTGCACAAGTAGGCATGAATGTAGCAGTAAAGTAGGAATCTGTATTACGGAGTGGATAGTTTTTCCTGGATTGTATGAAAGACACGAATTGCAAGTAACCAAAAGTCTAACTAAAGTACAACTTAAGACTTTTTAAGATATCGTTTGTTTAGAAGAACCATTTGCAGTTAATTACCGCTTAAGGAGAAGTGGACGCAGACGACAGTTAATCCTGACTGCTCGGTACGGACTTACGTAGAGTATCGTGAAGATTGTGGTCAACCCAACAGCGGGAAGTTATTAAATAATAAAGAGCAGATAGATCTTGAACGCTGCCCAGAGTTCTGCTCTGACATCCCATATACTTCATACTGTCTGGCACTTCAGGCGCAGTAAGCCCGTTTCTAATACAGGTATATAATTAAATATAGAAATTAGAACCGCTCTTCACTCGACAATGGGCGGGTGCTAGTTCACGCTCAAATAACTCAAATAAATGTCACCGGACATCGTGGATTTACTCGTTCAAGGCAGGCATTCACGTTAAACCCGTTAGTGATGTCTGCATTGTTCAGCATAAAAAATTGTGATTCCACCGGTTTTTTTTATTTATATGAGCTTTCCATAAATCTGTTTATTATGATTTAAAATTGTAAAAATAATTCTTCTCATACACTGTCAAGGCCACCACCATCTTCGGTAAAAGAAAAACTTTACAATTTTCATTCGATTACTACTGAATATTTAAGACTGAATCATCAACAGTACAAAAGATCTAGAAGATCTAGAAAGATTATCTAACTTTACTTATATGTCCAAATATTTATAAACAAATCCATTGCAGTTTGTATCGCAGGACATAAAAGAATTATATTTTTTATATCTCAGAAAAATTGTTCCTTTGAAAATTTGCTTAATTTTGATTTCAAGAAGGAGAGGAACGGGAGACTTCTGCTATTCATTTAAATCAAAAACAAAAATGTTGAAGGCTCTGTACTGACTATTCCTTTGCTTAAGAAGTACTTGATCAATTTAACATGCTCACTGAGAAGAATGGGCAAACACTAATAAATAATAATAATAACAAAAAAAAAAATTGCAAGCAAGTGCCAGAAAAAAATATAATTTTATATAAATTAATTGCTATACAAAAAAAAAAAAAAAAAAAAAAAAAAAAAAAAAAAAGTATGAAAAAAAAAAAAAAAAAAAAAAAAAAAAAAAAAAAAAACTATATGATTTAAAAAGCATTCTAAAGCTCACACTTTCTTATTCAAATGGAAAAATACAGCAAAAATAAAAAATAAAAGAAAATGGTGGAAATAAAGTTTACAACACAACTTGGCCAGAAACATTCATTGCCATCGTCACTTTTGCTTAAAGTACGCATTAAATTTGATAAATTGTAAAGCAATTGGAAAAATGAAAAACGCTTTTTTATTAGTTTTCCTCTCTTTTTTTTTGTTTATTTTTTTTTCTTATTTTTTTTTTCTTATTTTTTTTAAAATGAATAGAAAATAAAATTAAAAATTCTTAATACAATTATTTATAATAAAATTAATAACATTTAAAACCAAACAGAATACATTGTGAAATAAAATTTTAAAATGAAATTAAATTAAATTAATATAAAATCACTAGAACGTATCATTCATTAACTAAATCTTTAAAGCAATAGCTAAAAATAAACTAATCGCTGTAGGTACTAAGAGGGACCACGTATCGGTTGAAGCTAGAACAGAATGTCCTGCATTACATGCATCCGTTTTACAGGCGCAAATGATTTGCGTGTAACCTTCGTTATCGGCATTAAAACATCCATCGTTAGCCATGTAAACTCTATCATATTTCCAACCGCAACCTCTAATAATACGTTGCTCCCCGCTAACCTCAATTTTTATAACCGTTTTGCGACAAAAAGCATGAGCTTTATGTTCACCATCACATTCTCTCAAATACTGCTCGTCACCATGCTGTGTTTGTGAAGAATTTGAACGCAACGATGTACAGTCTTCATCCAAATGGGAATTGCACTGATGGCAACGGATAGCGTTCACTGTAAATGAAAAATAAAAACAAGTTAATATTGTTGATTGAAGCACAAACACTTTTATTTCTTAAACTTATAAAAAACTTTTTTTTAGATTAAATTTTTGTTGACTATAACTCTAAGTGAGTGATTATTTAATCTACTAATATCAAAATTTCCAACAATTTCTCTTCAATAATTTTTTTCGTAACACCAAATATAAAAAAAACATTGCGTTGTATAGCCTTTAAGTTCTTAAGTTTTCTTTTGAAGCTAATACATGTAATCAAAAAACGAGTAAATTTTATGAAAATCCACTTTGCATTCTAGAGTTTCAAATATTACGTGAACGTTAAACGAGTTCGTGAGTAAAAAAGAATTCTTTGTACAAAATTATATAATGAAGAGATTTCTTCTCATAGCTCTTGTTTTGGAAATGAAGTAAAAATTTGCAAGACACCTATAAAATGTATCAATAGCAGGGTCCCGTATACCAAGCTAGAAACATCAGCTGGAACCTACCCACTTACGACGATAGATCTTGGCTTTCACATCGTCGGTCGTTGGTTTGTGTTTGGTCTTTGAAGATTCGACTAAAAGTGTTATTTTCAGGAAAGTTAACGAAATTTTGGCAAAATATCGTAAGAGTTTTTAAAGTTTTATTTGTGACGGTCTTTCAAAAAGTCGCGAGAAAACCGAGAAATTTACAATATTTTCGATAGAAATCAAAGAAAGTTCCATTTCCATTAAAAATTAATGAAATTTCAATTTTAAGCCTTCGCGGCTCAATACTTTTTAGCCAACAAATTATTTCGATTTTTTTTCCACACCTATGAAAAGTGAAAAAGATGCAATTATTTTCAAATCCTTACATTGAATTCCGGAAATTCCGACTCTAATAGCGTCTCTTTTCTCTTTTATAATTTATTGTCAAATGTTCTTTAACTCATCTCCTCCGTTTACCTTATAAGTCGGAATCGAGCTCTTTTTCAAGAAGTGCTTTCCTTAATTACAAATCATCTCAGATACACGTTCTAATTTGGTTTCGTAATATTTGTTCCCTTTTAAAGTAATACATTAAGTTAAGTTATATTTGAAAAACACAGTGCGAGAGAAATGCGTCATTCTTAATAAAAAAAAAAAAATAAAAAAATAATACAAAAAATTTATAGATAATTTAATAAAAATTGTCATTCTGTAATGTCAGATTTTAAGTAAAAAAAAAAAGTTTATACGCTGATAATACAATGCCAGGCATCTCTCTTGCATTAGAATATTATTTATATTTTCCTCCGAGAACGCGCGCAAATGCCTAAAAACTCCGTTAACACGTGTTTATATATATATATATATATATATATTGTGTTGTGAATGGTTGGCTGCATTATGTAACGCTGACGTTGACGTTGACATTTTCGACATTTTAGAAATTTGAAAAAGTTCAACAGACAAATTTGCATAAATAAAACTCAATATCACCAAATTATCCACTTCAGATATTTAGACATTGCAATTGGCTTTTGAATGACGGAGGAATTTAAATAAACGCAATCGATATCGAAGAAGACAAAATATAAATACGGAAACCGCGATTAACACGACTTTAGGTTATGCTACGCCATTCTAAACAGTTAAATTTTTCAGTTATTATATTTCAAAGTTTTCTTAAAGAAAAATTTGTTGAAGCGTAACGAATACAACGAAAGTTCGGGGTCTCATTTAAATAAATGTTTTCTAAATTCAATTTTAATATTAAATTTGATAAAAAAAAAAAATATTTAATAGAAGAAATAAAAGAAATTAATATAATAAAAATTAATTAAATAAAAAAATTAAAACATATTTCAGAATGCATTCAGCTTGTAAAGTAATTTTAAGATTCATTTTGTATCGAAATTTCTATGACTCAGGGTTTACATTTAAAACTAATGTAGAACCCATCACTTGGACTTGAAGATCAACTGATTTACAGAAAATTAATTTTAATTAATAAAAATTTGTATACCTTCTTTATAGAAATTAAAAATATTGTTATCAAACCAGCCAGAAAACCCATACGGTTTTGATTCGATATCTGAGGATATATTTAGCAATATTTTATAATTAAACGGACCACAAATCCATTAACATATGCTGAGATCCCATCGGTCAATAAGTTCGTAGCATCGATGTTGTAACCATTAACGAATTCATCCGATTTTTAGAGAATATTAAATATGTCAAAATTTCATGATTCTCCGACCATTAATTTACAACTTATAGCTGCTTAGGCCATCCTTTAAAATATACCCCTCAGTTACGGCGATCATCTCTTTATTAGAATTTTATCATGTTTCATAACATTCTGGCCATTAGCTTGCAAGGTTGCAGCTGCTTGCCTAACCCTTCAAAATACGTCTCAGTTTCGGCAATCATCTCTTCTTTCGAGTCATACCTTTTTTTGATGAGTACGTTTCATGACATTCCGATCGTTACCTTGCATATTACAGTTGTTGTGTGGTGAGCCAAACTACTTTTGTAATTCTCAAAACAATGGAAAAATTTGAAATTCATGTATCAATAAAGCATGGCTTTCCAATGAAGAGAAATACCACTCAAATCTAGAATCGACTTGAAAACAAAGACTCATCTTCGTTGAAAATAACAATTTGTCGATGATTTGCTGACTTCAATCGGGATCCTACGTACACGAATTATGTTAATCGTTCTGATCGCTCGAATTCGGCAGCTGCTTCAGAAAAATAAAAAAAACTACACAAAATTGTTTTAGAAAACCGCAAAGTAAAGTTGCCTGAGATAGTTGATGTCTTAATGGTATCAGAAAGCAATGTATTTACTATTTTGCATTAACAATTGGCCATGAGAAGGTTCTAGAAGAGAAGGAAGCAACATTTGATAAAAAAACAACAATGTTTTGGTAATCAAAACAATGGCAAAAGTTGCTCGAATTACACTTGGAATTGCTTCCACATCTACCGTTACCTTTTCGAGAAGTTCAAAAGAAAGCTCGGCAAAAAGTCGCTAGACTCTAATGAAAAGATGATCGCGGAAATTTGGGACCTATTTTGAAGAGTTAGACAAATATGTGTAACTTATAAACTAATAGTTGGAATGTCATTAAATTTCAAGGCAGACAGAAAGCGTGCCTTTAAAGGTAAAGCCAAAGATGCTATATCCTTTCGAAATTCTTAAGTTCGTTTGATTCAAGATGTCCAGTGGCTTATTCTATCCTTGTAGTCTTTATGTTCGCTTGCTAATGACATTCTAATATCATTGGCTCTAACTAACAACTGAACTAATCCTTTCACTCATCATCGTTCAGACCACTCTTAACTAGTTTTGCGGCTAATTCCTTATCCTTTTTGTTCGATGCTCGACTTTGGCTGCGACTGTGTGTCAGTCCCTCTGCATACTTACACATATTGAGTAGTTAAATCCCTTTAGTAAAGGAAAATAAAATGTATTTATAAATCTCTTTCCAACGCATATATGTCGCAAGTAACAAATCTTACATACCCGTTTGCAGGATAGTGTCAAATAAAGCAATCGAAAAATTATATCAACTGTAATTATCATGTTACCTCCTGTGATTACTTAGTTTCCATGAAATTACAATTGGGGCTTTTGATTTGCTTTCGCACATTTAGACTAATTGAAGTCAAATAAATGCACAAAGTATTTGGAATAATTTAAAAAAAAAAATGTACTTTATTTGGATTCTTTATTACGATTTCTGTTTTGATTACAGCTCTGTAAAGTGTCCTTCATTTTGTTTAGCATAATTTTTGTCAAATCCATTAGAAATGTTTTATGAGATTTTCAATATATATATAAAGTAAAGACATATTTCGTGCACTTTATAAATTGTGTATTCCTGATCAGTGTGGTTAGACAAATGGTCCGCTTTCCCTTAAGTCTTTCCTCATTTTCTAGCCACAGTACGCTCGGTGGGTAAAGGCTGTGGTCACTCCTTTTCTATCTCTCCTCATCTCTTTTTGATCATCACTATGTTACATGCATATATATTTAAAAAAAAACAAAAACGGCAAACAGAAATGGGTATGCGAATAGGGAAAATGGGGAAAATCATAAAAACTCATTTAGAAAAATAAATTTTTATCTCAAATATTTTGTTTATGTTCTCGTCAATTTTTAGCCAAATAAAACAACAAAAAAAGAAACCTTAAAACATTATAATCGAACTAAGCCAACCAATAAATACTCTATACCGCTTCGCCTAATACAATAGTTGCAGTTGCTTTCGTGAAAAATAGTACAAAATATGCGTAGTTTGTATGTAAAAACATCGAGTCCTTATGGAAAAGGAAGTCTAAAGAGTGAATTGACGTCGTCCAAATCTAGTAAATTTAATTTTTCTATCAAAGATTTTCTTACACTTTTACGATTTCTGGACTTTGTTATCGTATAAAAAAGTTTCATGAAAATTTTTATATATGGGCGGCGTCCAAATAATACACCTACCTTCCTTGATGCAGTTAATTTTTATATCAAATTATTATTACAGAGCAAACCTCACTACCAATATAAATTAAAGAACAAATCTTTTTGTCATTTAAAGGTTTACTTTTTTCTTAAGAGCCTTTAGATGTAGTTGAGCCCAAAAAGTAGACGTACTTGGTCCAAGTATAATTTTATGCTATAAATTATTTTTTTTTTTTGTTTGAATTCAAACTATTTTTACCGACTCATTCGGATCATAAACTATTAAAAATTTTTGCCCATATAAAGGCTTACTTTTCTATCTGAAATGGCTCAAAAAATGGTCTCATCCAATCAAAAATTGTCAAATCTACTTTATATACTAAAATACTAGTTCCTAACGAGTTTTGTTGAAAAATTTTAAAAATTCCGATTTTTGTCATATGGAAAGCTTTAGAAACTCAAATTTTGTATGGAGAGTGATTGTAAAAATAGTCCAATCAAATCCATTTTCAGATGCATTCCTTATTGGGACCAAATACGTCGGTATGTCGAATTTCGTCAAAATATATAAAAAAATTTGCCACAACCTGTAGATTAAACACAAGACAAAATTATTCTGAATTAACCGATATAATAAAAGTTGGGGCTTATCTTAAAGCTCTTCTGAATAGTACAGACATACCCGAAAACTTAATATATATATTGTAAGGTATCTTGTACCCTTGTGGTGTATGGTATAAAAATGAGAAATGGAAATGGGGAAAATGGGAAATTCACGGGCACAAAACTTTATTTGAAAAAGTAAGTTTTCATTTCAAGTTTTTTTGTTTATGATCTCATCAACTTCGAAAATCGGCTTTATCGACCGCATTTCCAAGCGAAAAAAAAAAAGAAAAAAGAAAAGAAAACGAAAGTTCCAACGTAGCAAATAAAAAATTCTCATTTATGTATTTTTGCGTAAGATTTTTTTTTTTTTTTGTATCTTCTTATAATGATGTGCTACTAAATAAAAATAAGAAATTGGTCTCAACTCAACATTCATTGGCCATATAATATTGTATATCAAAAGCTATATGCATATATGCGCACATTTGTATACATACGTAATACGAAGTAATTACATTTATATACACACATTTATGTATTTATTTTTTATTTTTTATTTCATATTTCTTTTACTTTACGTTTAATTCGCATTTGCATCGCGAGTTGCCAAATATGATAACATCAACGATTCAGCTGCAGTCGTTATAAGTTGTTACCTTGGAAGAAAAAATGATTACTTTTAGTGCAGCAGGTAACGGTATAATTTGACAAACTGAAAGATTCCCTGCACAAAATATATAATAACAAACAAAGTTCAAGAAGAGAAAGCACCGAGCAGGCGCTTACGCACTCCATTATAATCCATATGCTTGCACAGTAAATTTGTTATGGAGTCCTTTTATATAAAATCAATTTGTGCAACGAAAATTATATTTCCAGAATTATTTCTTTGATGTACGCAAAAATATTTCAAGCTTAAGAAAAGTAAAAAAAAAAACAATCACAGAAAGTGCTTCACTTCTTCTTTAAAAATTCAGTGAATCAACGACAAATGATGTGGCCAATGGGAAGGGATCAATGTGAACACAAAGTTTTTCATCACAATCTCTATAATAATCTTAGAGATTATCAGAGAGAGTTTTAGATTATTTGATTAATTTTATTCAAATTTATGTTTGATTATTGTTTGTGTCTTATATATCGATTATAATCTCTTAACTTTTTATTATTTTTGCTTGTTAAACCCCTTTTCACCCTTTTGTTTTTTGCCACGATATCAGGAAGAGCTTAATGGGGAAGCACTTGTGAATTTTATTTGAAGCAGATAACACGTTTCCCAAACAAAAAAAAAGAAACATTTCAGCAAATATCGAGTACTTTGTTTGCAATTTTTTAATATTTTTCAAAAATGTATTATTTATTAATGAAATAAATTCTCGGGCAAAAAAAAGACTATGAGGGTTAGGTACTGAGGCTATCGAATCGATATTTTTTTTAAAAGAATGGACTAGATAATTATTCTAGTCATGTTAATAATATTAAATATTTTATTTATATTATAATCTCTGAGTGTTGAAGGGAGAGTTGAAGGCAGAGTTGAAGGGAGAGTTGAAGGGGGAGTTGAAGAAAGGGGGTTTTGAAGGGGGTTGAAGTGAGAATTGAAGGGGGGCTGGAGGGGTTTGAAGGCGGGCTGAAGGGGGGTAGAAGGGGAGTTGAAGGGAGAGTTGAAGGGAGAGTTGAAGAAAGGGTTAAAGGGGGATTTGAAGGGGGTTGAAGGGGGAGTTGAAGGGGGCTAGAACGGCGATCATCTCTTTATTAGAATTTTATCATATTTCATGACATTCTGGCCATTAGCTTGCAAGGTTGCAGCTCTTTGCCTAACCCTTCAAAATACAGTCTCGGCAATCATCTTTTCTTTCGAGTCATGCCTTTTTTTGATGAGTACATTTCATGACATTCCGATCGTTACCTTGCAGATTACAGTTGTTGTGTGGTGAGCCAAATTACTTTTGTAATTCTCAAAACAATGGAAAAACTTGAAATTCATGTATCGATAAAGCATGGCTTTCCAATGGAGAGAAGTACCACTCAAATCTAGAATCGGCTTGAAAACGACGACCCTTCTTCGTAGAAAACAACAATTTGTCAGTTATTTGCTGACTTTGGGTTGAAGGGGAGTTGAAGGGAGAGTTGAAGGGAGAGTTGAAGAAAGGGTTAAAGGGGGATTTGAAGGGGGTTGAAGGGGGAGTTGAAGGGCGGCTGAAGGGGGCTGGAGGAGTTTGAAGGGGGGCTGAAGGGGGAGTTGAAGTGGGAGTTGAAGTGGGAGTTGAAGGGGGAGTTGCAGGAGGGTTTGAAGGGGGAATTGAAGGGGGGTTGAAGGGGTAATTGAAGGGGAGCTGGAGGGGGACTGAAGCGGTATTGAAGGGGGAGTTGAAGGTGGTTTAAGGAAGAACATAATGTAAAAAGTTTAAATTCGTTTCTCTGAAACAATTTTGAAATCGTGAAAGAAATGAAAGCCAAAATCATCAAGAAAATCTGTTTGAATTAATTTCTAAACTTAAAAAGGGGGAGTTTGTAAAAAATCCCAACCATACTGATCAAGGATGCATATATTATATGCTATTTCCATTTCTTTATCTTGCTTTACAAAATTTTCAAGCAAAAAAAAAATTCTTTTACACCGCAAATATTGCAGAGAGTTGTTGTTATCAAAAGGGCATCGGTATCAAACAACCTGAACTTTTGCTCGCCACCAAATTTGTTTGGTTTAAGCAGTAAAATGACTGAAATAAAGCAGCAAAATAATTCAGAAAAAGGTAAAGGCACAAACAATAAAAATGAAATGAATAACATAACTAATGCGTTGAAATAAAAAAATTTTTTTTTGCCAACCATGACGGTACAATCGTTTGAATGAAATGAAAACAACGAATATTTTATAAATTATTGTTTTTTATTTATATTATTAAATATTAAATAATTTTCATCAGTCAAGGAAACTTCTTAAACAAAAAGATAAACTACGAACATACCTGAAATCCTTAAATACCTTTGAAAAACCAAAAGAATATAAGAAAAATTGCTTTATAAAGCGTTTTTATGATGAAAGCAATCTCGTGATTGAAAAGATTAAAGCAAAATCGACCTCAGCAACCATAAGCTAAGGAGAAAGGAGAAGAAAGGTGGGAAGAAACGAATCTATATCACAATAAAAGTTTAAGTAATTTTAAAAGTTTTTCTTAAATTTCCCAAAAAAACAAATAAGCTTCTTATTAAAGACGAGAGAAAGGTGTGATTAACAGCAGCGCTTATAAGAAGAAGAAGAAGGTATACATTACGAAAAGTCGAAAATAAGCACATTTAGGTTAAACTTGCATCACATAAAAGCCATAAAATTCAATATAATCGAGAAAGATGAACTTAGAAACTGTAAGTATTGTGGAGCTGACAATCATGATCATACATCTAAGGGTTTCAGAAAGCAGGTTACACGATTGCTAGCACTTGAATATGAAATGTAATTAAATTACAATTTATTCAAGACTTCCGTCGTTTCAAAAAATATTAACAAATATTCGCTGTAACTCTAATACAATTCCTATTTTCTTATTCTTATTTTATTGATGGATGGTAACCCAATCATATCAAAATTCGTAGCGTACAGCATTTGCCACCTTCAACTATATGAAAACAATTTCTTTAAACAAAATAATAATAAACACTAAATAACTAAAACTCCATAAAACGGTAAGGGAAACACATGTGTAAATAATCAGTTTACTACTCGTAAATAGTTACATTCATGCATGCATGCATGCATAGAGACTTCAAATGAACAAAAAAAAAAAAAAACAAAAAACAAAACTTGAAAAGACATTCAATCACATAAAATTTCACAGCGTTCGATGTATGAATGCTTGTAGAGAAGAGTTTTTCAATTCTATTATGTGCATGACATGAATTGTAGAGAGAGAGAGAGAGAGAGAGGGGTTTACATGCGGGAAATATAATTTTGATTTTAAGTCACATTCATAACAAAAACTCTAATACGTGCTAGTAAATATGCGTTTATTTATATTTTAAATTCAAATGATTTGTAAATTCATGCAGATACAGTCTCGATGACTCGAAAATACCATAAAATAAATATTAACGAATTTTTAGTAGACAATAACATCAGCTAAAGGCTTGTGCCAACTTGAATTTTTAAATTTTCAATGCTAGCATTAACTCAAATTGAAAAAGGATCTAGCGTCTCTGCCTGATTTCTTTTCTTTGCTTCTCTTTTTCTATTTGTACTGCTTAGAAGTACTCATCATAGGTTTTATATGTGGGCTTATATTTTTGATTAAAGCAAGCCCTAATTGTATTACAATGACCGTCCTTCAGTCCATCTGCCCGTCCGTCTATCCGCCTGCCTGACCGCATGTCTGCCTATCTTTTCGTCTGTTTGTCTGTCTGCCATCCTATCTGCCCGTCTGTCTGCCCGTCTGCCTGTCCGTCTATCTGTCCGTCTATCTATCAGTCTATCTGTCCATCTGTATACCCGTCTGTCTGCCCGTCTGTCCATCCGTCTGTCTGCCCGTCTGTCCGCACGTCGTCCGCCTGTTTGTCCGCCCGTCTTCGTAGCCGTCTGGGTGGCAATCTGCCTGTCGCTCTATCGGTCGGTCTGTCTGTCCGTCTGTCTGCCCGTTTATCTGTCCGTCTATACACCCGTCTGTCCACCCATCTGCCTGCCCTTCTGTCTATCCGCCTTCCTGACCTCATGTCTGCCTATCTTTTCGTCTGTTTGTCTGTCTGCCCGTCTGTCTGCTTACCTATCTGCCCGCCTACCTGCTCGCCTACCTGTCCGCCTATCTGCGCGTCTATCTTACCATCTATCTGCCCGCCTATCTTCCCGCCCGTCTGCCCGTCATACGCCCGTCGTCCACGCGTTTGTCCGCCCGTTTGTCCGCCCATATCTATAACCGTCTGTGTGGTAGTCTGTCTTTCGGTCTATCTATCCGTCTCTATGTCCATCTATCTATCCATCTATCTATCCGTCTATCTATCCGTCTATCTATCCGTACATCTATCCGTCAGTCTGTCCGCCTATACGTCTCTCTGCCCATTTACCTGTCCGTCTATCGATCCGTCCATCTGCCCGTGTCTCTGTTGGTCCATTAGAACGTTTACGGTAACAAAAATTTGGATAGAAAGTTGAAAATTTGTACATATAACCATAGATGACCCTAAAAGTCGTCCTGTGATCTTTTTGCATTTCATGAGAAAGAATCTTGAAGTAATCAGAAAATACTTTGTTGCACAAATGCTATTTTGTCAAATATGTTGATGATATTTCCATAATGAATTTCAAAATTCATTTTACACGCCTTCATATAGATTCATTGGAATTGTAAAATAAATACAAATGAAATATGAGACCATCTACTCATTTTCATTGATTCAATTTCACAATGAAAGAACGGTCGCCAAATTCGCCCCATGTACGTACATATATGTACATAAAACATAATAAATAAATATATGTGTATGCTTGTAAGTGTAATGAATCAATGAATGCATGTATGGATGTGTGCGTGTGTATGTGTGTGTGTGTGGTTAAGTTAATTATAATTTCAGCATAAGAATGCATATTTGCAACATCATTGTTTACATATTTTATGAGTTTCTATCAAATTCGGTAGAAATATAAAAATCGATTAAATAAAGTTCTGTGAAATCAAAGATATATTTTTCGCATTGAGATTAATTTAATTTCTATAACTCTTTTTTATTATCGCTGCCTTGCGAAAAAAAAAAGAATATAAATATAAATAATTTTTTATTTTAAAATCTTAAACAAATAAATTAAAATCTGTGTCATTTTGGACGTAATCAAGCAGAATAAATAAATTGAAACAATTGTGAAGTTTTTTTTTGTTTTTTCAGGACAGAGTCAATATTAAACAATTCATTAGCTGTAAAAATAATAAATAAATGTAGGTAAACTGTGCTGGGAAAAAATTTGCCAGAGGCTAATTTACAGCCTCGTTTCTTTTTTTCATGTTTGCTTTTTCCTTGTAAGGCCACTACGTACGTAAATAGACGAGCGAAGTAAAATCAAAATCACCCCGTAGGCATTCGATATACTATACGAACGCACCATCACAGAGATAAATAATTGCAAAGAGTGTAGTATAATTTGCGATGAAATCAATTTAGATCGTAAAAGTTTTCGAATTTGATTTGTGGAAATCCAATCAAAAATGTCTGCATCAAAATTCAATTCTTTAACTCAACATTTTTCATTTTAATGTTAGCGTATAAAGTCTGATGGCAAGAGTTGCCAGGCAAATTAATTTAATTCATAGTTGCACGTTAATCAAACAAATATGATTTATATTTGTTTTCTACATCTACACAAAAAAGTTTAAAGTGAACATTAATACCGTGGCATCAAATGGCTTGACGTCAAAAGCTCATAAGCCCTTGTCAAGTTCATAATTTCTTCTGAGTGCTGAACACTGTTTGCTTAAGTAAATAATAATTATTTTTATATTTTTTATTAAATTATTTAAATAATTTTTATTATAAAGATAAAAGTATTATTTATTTTTAAGACTTGTGTGTCATAAAAGTTATCTAAACTCTAAGACATAGTAAAGGAAAACAACAAGAAAAAATTTTAGGTTTTTTTTGAACAAATTTTTTTTTAGGTCATTATGGGATCTACTTAATAGAGGAATGATTAACGGAAGGTCGACGAACATATAAAGATAAATTGCTTTCAATTATTCACGAAGGCCAAGAATCCATATATAGTTCACGGGGTCTTCGATGCATATTTCCCCAAATGTTGATGTTCCCCAAACCTATTTGTACTGTTTTCAACGAGGCATTGAATAAGTTCTTGATCTACATAGCTTAAGTCACACTGTAGAATACTGAATTAAATTTTGATTTCTTTACGTGAACGACATAGTTTTTTAGAGCTTTGAATAGGTTAGAGTTCTCTGCGAAAAAAGGGCTATTTCCTGCTAAATTCGAAAGATAATGCTGCTCAATCCTTATAAATGACAAACGATGATTGCATTACAATATCCAAAGTAAAAAGAATCATGATGAAGCTGAATATCCATGGCACGGGCCGTGGCATATTGTGATTTGTTGCAGCCAAATGGAACTATTATTAGAGATCAAGTACCAACAATTATTGGTATAATTGAGACGGCAAACCGGTAAAATATGCCAAAAGTCATGATAGTGCCCCAGGAAATTTTATCAGCACTGTTCTGAAATGTGTGACCCTTCCGCAGACACTTCTGGTTAACGCCATTTACAATCCATAACTATTATCTGTTCAAGCAAAATATTTATTCGTATAATTATGCCTACAGAATAATCGCATTTATGGATGACATCAAAGGACGAATTATTTTGCATCTAATTCATATTCTGAACAAAGGACAATAGAAGTACTAGCTCTTGTTGGGTAATATATTAAGCAAAGCAACCTCTAAAATTCTTTTGTAATCTCTGTAATTCAGTCTTATCAAAAAAAAAAAAAAAAACGATAGAATCGTTTTGATATAATCGTAATATATTAGTCTTTCAGATATATATTTGTAGAGGATATATAATATAAATATCTCATTAAATGTCTCTTGTAAATTACAATTTTTGATATCTTGTAAGTCTCTCTGTGTCATATCTATTTTTCATTGCAGTTTTAGATAGTTTTCGTGAACTTATTAGGCGTACAAAAAAAAAAGACGAGAGTCGCTTTAAACTCAAAAAAATGATAAAAAAAAATATATTATTGAACGTAAGCTCCATCGCTAGTAAGATATTTTTCTCAACTTTTGGATAATTTATCATTCACCAATAAAATTCTTATACTTTTGAAGCGAATTATTCATCGAGTCATGTTTTAACTTTTTCGTACGAGTCAAAACATTGATCAACAAGTTCATAACCCGCGTATACAAGGACACAGTAATCGCCTGAATGTAATTCTAATGAATAAGTCCCATCTCTCAATTCATTGCTTCAAACGTATCCCGCACTGGTTTTGTCTCATGTCACGTAGTATTGTAGTGAAAAAAATAGTCTTGTATTGCCCTTTTTGAACGTGTATGCACTGATAGCAGTAATAGCAGAAAAAAATAATATTGAAACGAATACTTTTTCAATTTATCATTTAGACGCATTAAAGACACTTTTTGATAGCCAAACACAAAATGTTATATATGAAAAATCTTTATACTAAACACTAGTTGGGCCGTCTTTTTTCTAAATTTATATTTTCTATCTGTACACCTGGTGTCTACTAAATTTCAGATCAGTATCTATCATGAATTTTATATGAATTTTCCCACTGAGTCTATAGGCTTTACGAGGGCTTTTAACTTTCTTTCAATTTGTTACAAATGTGGCCTTTCGCAAAACAGACACACGAAATACAAAAAAAATCCAGAAAAAAAAACAATCAGATGAACGGAAATCCGAGGCCAAATTGCATATTGATAAAAAATATATAAAAATCGTCATACGTATGTAATTAATCAAAGTCATAGTGGACAAGAGCAAAAAGAACGAAAGTTCAGTGTTCTTTAAAATACTATAATATACTTTTAATTAATACTTTAGTGCTTATAATTATATATACGGAGGCAATGAAATCTTTGTGTCAAAAGTTGACGACTCATATATCGCTTATTAGTGATAAATTATCTTTTTTTATTAATAAGGTACGAACGTGACTCTGCTTTGCAAGATAAATGTTTACATCTAATATAATCTACATTAGATATGGTTACAGTACATACGTATATATATATATTTATTTTCTTGTTTTTTGCCCACCGCTGAAGAATGGGGTTATATTGATTTTGTCAATTTGTTCGGAACACCCAGAAAGAAGCTTTATAAAATACATGTATTCTTGACCAAAATTAAATTCTGAATCGATTTAAGCGGGTCCTCCTGTCTGTCCAGTCATCCGGCCGTCTGTCTGTCAGTTTGGCTGTCAGTTTATTTGTCAGTGTGTCTGTCCGTTAGTCCGTTTTTCTGTTCGTCCGTTAGTGTCTTAGTTTATTTGTCAATTTGTCTGTCCGTTAGTCCATTTTTCTGGTCGTCCGTTAGTGTCTCAGTTTCTGTCCGTTTGTCTGTCCCTCCGTCTACGTAATTTCTTATTGTAAACGTTTTCCTGCCCGGAAAAAAAAAAAATATCGGCTTCAAATTGGATTTAAATCGATTTAAACACGTCCTCTTGCCTCTCCGGCTGTCCAGCACTCTATCTGTCTGTCCGACCATCTGTGTGTCAGTTTGTCTATTAGTTTGTCTGTCAGTTTGGCTATCAATTTCCCTATTAGTTTGTCTGTCCTTTTATCTGTCCGTTAGTCTGTTTTTCTGTCTGTTCGTTTGCGTCGCCGTTTAAGCATGTCCGTCTGTCTGTGTCCGCATTGTCTCTAATAAACATTTCTCAGGTCGGAAAAACTAAAACATCTAAATCAAATTTAACAAAAACTTGGACCAAATCGGTCAAAGTGGATGAGTATTCTGTAAAAATGAACAAAATTAGTCACAATGGACCAGTATTTGTAAAGTATCAAAATTTAATTTTTACCCGAATTTGTTTTTCAGATGAAAATGATGGGTATAAAAGATTCGATCACAATTGAATTAAACTTTTTTACTTGTTTTTTTTTTCTTCGTTTTCAATCTCAATCTCAATCGATTTATTCATCATTTAGTTGATCATATTTTTTTTCTTTTTATAATATATATAAGGCTTTCCCTTATATATATGTACTTATCTATATATGTGTGTATGTATATATATATAATTAATTCTATATTGCTTTTTACAATGCTTACCTGATAAGAACTGATTTGTAATGCAGGCTATTATCACAACCGAGCACAGCATCGTTCTGATATTGAGGACGGTATTATTTGAGATAGCATTGGTGGCGATTTTTCTATAAATTCTCGTTATTTCATTATTGGCAGCCATTTCTGTTCTTTTGTTGTTTATTAAACGTATAAATAAATATTTTTTTTTTTGTTTTTTTTTGTTATTACATATACAATCACTACGTATGTAATTAAAACTTTTATTTATATATATATATATATATATATATATATATAGATGCGGTTTCTTTTTTTCACTTATATTTGTCGTGAATATTTTTTATAGTTCGGTGAATCTGTTTTATAGTTAGTTAAGTAAATATTAAACAAAAACAAAATTTTCTTATTTTCTCATTTACATCGCCAAAACTAAAGAAGAAGAAAAGATAAGAAAATAAATCCTTTAATTAAAAATTCAACTACTTCTTCTTTTTTAATGCTTTCTTTTTTTTTATGTAAATATGTATTTATAAAAACTCTTAAAGCAAGTTGTCGCCCTCTGCACCTGAATTGCAACTGGTATACATCTGCAATTACTTGTGTTCCTCTGTTTACTTTTTACAAAAATTACTAATTAAACTGTAAAGCTTGATAATTTTGAATTTGTTAGAGCAATATTCTCTTCATTTATCTTAAGCAAATATAAACTACTGGGAAAAATAAAATTTTTGTATCTACTCCAGTTCCAATGCATTAACTGTATATCATTTCGTTTGCAACAAATCTATCTATTTGAATTTATTTAGATTTTTTAATAGGTACTCTCATACATGATTCACGTGATGTATGTGAATATTTTTGGAATTTTCTAATCTTTGCAATTTTCAAATGATGTATGCGAATACTAATTTGAATTTACTTAGATTTTTTTAAAAGGTACTCTCATACTGATTCACGCCTGATGTATGCGAACATCTTTGGAATTTTCTAGTCTTGAATTCACGTGATGTATGCGATTATCTATTTGAATTTATTTAGATTTTTTAATTTAGATTTACTAGAGACTAGAGACTCCTCTTAGTCGTGATTGTACATCCGCCTGTTTTCAGCTAGAAAGTCAATTAGAGTTTGATACACATATTTTTGAGTGATGTTTAGATTATCTCTAACAATATATAAATTTAATCTCATTAATTACGAAATTCAATTTCTTAAAAATTCTACATAGTATATATATACCTTAGATACTAGATATCTAATCGATATTTTATCTCTCTACTACCAAAGAAGCAAATAAGATTTAAGAAAAATTAGTGATTATGAATAGAAATCGGCATCAAAGATAAAGACTCCTTTAAAAACATAAGTTTTTGCTCAGTTAGCCTACTAGTAAGGATATAACAGTATATTTCAATCTATCTATAGATCACGTTTATGTTAAAACTTTGCATAGAAAAATTCTCTTATTCTCTGTATTCAGCTTAAGGGGTAACGCTAACGTAAATGTAAAAAAAAAAAAAACTTTTTTTTTTGTCTAAATGGATGCCTTGAATGTCCTAGAATATGTGAGAAAAAATTCTTTATCTGAAAGATATTTTTGCAAAGAAATTTTGGGTCTTCCCGTAAGCGCTTAAGAAGGAATGCCGGTACGAAATGCAACATTATCAGGAAGTTGTAGGCTAACATTTTAGCAGTTACTTAAATGTACCTTTAAAAAACCTTCTCAAATATTGTTCTATTAACTTTCGTTCCATCAAAGAAAAATCATTAAAAAAATTTCTTCCTTTTTAAGGTGTTGCAGTGGCGTTAACGCTTTAAATTGAAATTTTGAAAATCGAAACATTTCTTATGCCTGTTGTTAGGGAAAAATAAATTATTATGATTTTCCTGATTTTCCTTGAAAACAATGCTCAAAACATTAAATTTATTTTAAATATTTACTTATTATGAATTCAAAAATTCAGATCGATAATGATGACATATATGATATTATAATCATACTAACTAATATTGAATTTAAATCTTATTCTTTGTCTACTGTTATCTTCACTAATATTTATCCATAAATAATAAGATTATTTATCGTATTAATATTGAATATCAAACATTAGCATCAACATTAGAATCTTTAAATATATGAGAATCAAAACGAATATATTTTCTTTCTTAATTTTAATTGCCTTAAATGAAGCATTCATTTAGATAAAACATATTAATTTATGTAATTAATTTAATTAGAGCGAAGTTTGAGTAAATTAGGAAATTGTTTACATCACTTAAGAAGTAAATGCTTTTAAAATGCTTTAGGTCAAATGATATAATATTTTTTGAAATTGAGCCTAAACGAAGTAATGACATACATGTAATCAAAACTATTTTTAAGAGAATGATTTAATTTATTCCTGTAGGCAGACAAGAGAAGGCAGAGGAATAAGAAATTAGAACAATTTTATTTCTTTTCATTCGTAATGAAATATTTTCATGTGACTTGTACTTTATCGACCTTTTCTAGTTAAAGTCGAAATAAAAAAAAAATTCTTTCTCTATCCTCTATGCTTATGTAAACTTATGTAAAAGAGTTACTTACCTTAACATTGATTTTTGATTTATCAAAAGGATACAAAAGTTTGGATAAGTAATCAAAGCTTGTTTGCAAAAAAAAAAAGATCATAACAAACGTAAGTGGTTAAGAGATGTGTATATGAATTTTCTACTCTTAGAAGGCAAGTTTGTCAAACCCCTAAAACTTTATCCCTATCATAAAGTACAAACAGCTGGATATGAGTTTATATCATGACTTGTAAGTAGAAAACCATATCAGACCATATTACTGTCAAAAACCAATTCAAACTGCAACAAAGACTAATTGTAGAAGTCACCACCAAATTACTATCAAAGTCTTCTCATTTCCAAATTTTTTTTTTTTTTTTTTTGCAGTTTAATACCATTTCGACTTTGTAACGAAATGCAATAACTACCTTAAATACATTAGGAAGTTCTCATTTCTAAGCTGAAAATATTTCAATATCAAACTTCAAACTGTATGTTATATCTGTGTGTATGTGTAATATTAACGATTACTAATAATATTTTTTTTTTTTTTTCAAAACTCACTTATCCAGTTTATGAACATTTTTGTTTTGTTGTTTTCTAAGAAAATTTTGGTTGATATTTTAGTGCTAGATAAAGCAAATAAAAACATGTTGTAAAATGAAGGCGACATTAAAACATTATATAACTCTTACAATGATTTAAAAATATTTTTCTCTCCACATAATACACAAACAAAAGGAACTGAGTTAGAAATCCCCTCAACAAAGATAAAGTAAATCGTCAATTCAATAAATATCAGGTATTTAAGATCTCCTCAGGATATTTATATAGTTATAGATTGTGAAAGTCCTTCTATAATAGAACCCAAAGACAGAAAAACTTGAAGTAGAAAGCCTGAACTTGGCGCTACTACTCGTTTACATATTAGTTACATATTAACTACACATTTATTACACAAATGCCATTTGAAAGTAAACAATTCGGAATCTAAATCATCATTTCAATAAATGTCGTCTCTCTTTAGGATATTTATATAGTTTGCTTTAATCATGATAGTGAAAATCCTTCTATACAGGATTCCAAGACAGAAAAACCTAAAGTAGAAAGCCTGAACTTGGCGCTACTACTCGTTTACATATTAATTACATATTAAGTACATATTAACTACACATTTATTACACAAATACCATTTGAAAGTAAACAATTCGAAATCTAAATTATCATTTCAATAAATGCCAGGATTTGAGGATCTCTTTAGAATATTTATATAGTTTTAATCATGATAGTGAAGATCGCTCTATTCAGAATTCAAAGACAGGAAAACCTGAAGTAGAAAACCTAATCTTGAGGCTTGTACTCATTTATAATACCTATTAACTACATATTAACGACACATTAATTACACAAATTCCGTTCGAAAGTAAACAATTCGATATTTAAATTGATATATTCTTGATACAAAAACTTTGATACCTTTAACACTTTATTATATACACTATAAGACCTGTGCTAACAGTTTACCATTTCATTTTGAAGTACACGAATTCGCGTAAGTGGATAAGTCTGTTCATCCAACTAAAGTAAATATTTTGAAATTGCAAAAGAGAAAAATAATGAAAAACCAAACCAGTTTACTTCGTCCTTTTCAATCACCTTCACAGTTTTAAGTTTGAAAGGGGACGTGATCTACTCACAAAAAAAAAAAATTAGGCGAAAAAGCTAAAAATTTTATTACATTTCGCTACGGTGGATATTGATATGAAGTAAAAGTCGTATTTTTTTATTTTAGATACGCCTGGGGATTGAATGTAAAGTGATTTAAAACTACAGCTAAAACTAACAAACATTTCTTTCTATCAAAAATTCACTGCAAGTTGAACATAAAGGCGCCTTACTTGCCTTAAAAGTCGTTTATCATTTACGGTGTTTTTTTTTTATTTATGTATTAAAACAAAAGTGCTAAAGTTGAGGAATTTTTAATTTTTTTTTCGTTTTTTGTTTTTTTTTTGTTTTTTTTTTTTTTGTTTACAAATTTGTCTTAGTAAGTTCCATGAAAGATAACGATTATTAATCTTCTTACGCTTCGCACTTGTAGGAGCACCTGCAGCACACACATATGTATATATATATATATAATTAATACTTAGCCACTGAAAACATGCTTTTATTGTTTCTCTCCGATTAATATTTCTTTAAACATATGTTTTAATGAATGCATTAAAATTATTAGTCAATATTTCTTTGAATTAAAACAAAAGCAAGATATGCATTTACAACAAAACACTTGCAAAAGCTTGATTATATTGCAAAAATCTATTAAAATGTTTTTCTATAAATTTTCAAAAATATATTTTTATATGAAAGAATTCCTTTTGAAAATCACCAGCACTATTTAAAATAAAAAAAAATTTATATGTAATTTTAATGTTTGTCTTGTGTTATCTAATGTTATTGATTTCTTAAGTACACGATCGATTTGTTTTAAAATTTTCCTTTTAATGATTTATAAATAGAAGTTTTTTCTTTTTTTTTTTTTTTCTTTTTTTGTTAACGTCAACGTTCTTTTTATTAAAAATGTACTTTTAAAATGAAATAAATTATAAAATTAAAACCAAATTTAAAAAAAAAAAAAATCACACGCGTTATTTCAATAAAGTGAATAAAAAAAAAACAAAAAAATTATTTTTAAATTTACTTGAACGCAGATACTACTTAACGGTTTCACGATTCAGATGAATCTGAATTTCAATTAAAAACTTACGACAAAGATTACTGTGTATTTTATTTATTTATTTTTCAAAGTAGCAAACAAGACTAATTAAATGAGTAAACACGTACACATACACACACTCACACACACAACACTTGTAGATTTGTGCAAGTGCTATAAAAGACTGGTAGCACCACTCTCCTAATAATAATATTAGAGATAAGAAATAACAGCAAATATCATTTAACTTCTCTTCGTCTCTCTTGTACTCTCTCACATGCGAACATTGAAAGAGATCAGAGGTAAGCAAGCATGTTCGACATAGTAAGTGAGGAGATAAGCTACTTATTAAAACATGAAATAAACAAAGAGATTTTTGTTCATAAAAAAATTCACATTTAGAAATATTTGAAATAAGTTTATTGACATACTCATGTATAGCGCACACGTAAAGGTTAATAATGAGAAAGCACTTAAATAACTTCTCAAGCGTGTTAATATTAAATATGTGGATTTATAGATTTGATTATAAGTTCTGGACTGATTATACAACAGTTAATATTTTATCACTAGTAAAGTAACGAATATATATATATATATATGTGTGTGTGTGTGTGGTCGCTAATGAAACAACCATCATTTTTATTCCCAGCAATCAAGGATCGGAGTATATTTCTTTTGTCAAAACGCTTGCAACATTCAAAAGAAAGTGTTCAGTGTTCCTATAAAGTGAACATATTCTTGGTCAGTGTCACATTCTAAATCGATTTAAGCATATTCGTCTGTACATCTGTCCGTCTATATAATGTCTGAATTCGTCCATCTATATGTCCTTTTATATATATAATGAGGCTACTCATCGTAAACCTGAAACTGCTTGATTTAAATTTGACAAAAACATTGGAAGTTTTTTTTTTCGAAATGGTCCGATTCGATCAAAGGGCATGCCTACAGCACTATATATATAAACTGAGAATAGCTCTATTTCTAGAAACAGATAATGATAAACTGCAATAAGTGCAATGATAAAAAAATGTCACAGATACTCTATGAAGGATCTTACAATTTCTGCGGGAAAAGAAAGAACTCGAATACGCCCACTTTTTTTTTTTTTGATACGCATATGAAATACACAGAACGAAGTTTAAAAAATCCGATAAAAAAGAGATCTATTCATGGTTTTGATATTGATTATTCATTCATTCAATTCATCTGGGCATGTGCGTCCGTCAATCCAGTTAAGTTAACGTAAACTGGGTACACCTCTTCTACAGAATAGGAAAAATCGGTTACACCTAGTTAATATTATAGAATATGTTTTTCAGATTTTTTTTTTATTTTTTTTTTTTTTTTTTAAGATAAAGGTTTCATTGTTTTAAAAGAGTCAAAAACTTTGTTTTCTTTAAATCTTTTTTTTAATATACAAAACTGTAAAGCATACAAGAGAGCAACAACATTTAAGCAACATTTTCTAGAATTTTTCTTTAAAAATTTTGAAGATTCCGTCATTGGGGCGTAGGCCTTCTAATGAATAATTGAAGTAAATTGACTGCATTGAAGGGAACGTTTTCTTAAACAATTTCACTCTGTTTTATCGTTTATAATATCGTTTATGATATAAAGCAAATATGCTCGAACTATGGCATGAGTTTTCCTTTAATTTAGTATTCAACTCTCTTCAAATTTTGAATCATTTTTCTTAAAGAAATATCATTTACTAAAATATTATTAAAATATTATCTTCACATAATTAAATATAATAAATATAATAAATAGTATAGCAAATGTCGATTTTTTTTTAAGTACTTGAAGCTGTTTTATTGGGGCATTAGCCTTTGTTGTTATGTTATTATGAAAAAAGTATTTTTTTTCAAACATAAGGTTTTATATCTAATCTTTTTTGAAATTAAATTACGATAATTTGTTTAGTTTAATTATAATTTTTTAAAATAAATTTTGTTTAAATTTTTGGTTGAATAAGACAAAAGTGTTACTTATTCTTATCAGTTAAGATTAGCAAAGGTTCCATATATTTTATTTGAAATATATTTGTGTTTCTAGCTCTATTCCTTAGGTAAAAATAGTAAAATCACATTTACATATTATCAGGAATTGCGTTAACATATAGCCACGATCAAGGATAGAAAAGGTCTCTATATGTCATACCTTCTACGATAGGATTGAATATTTGAAATACGTTCTGATTTTTTTTCTTTTCTTTAGTTCTTTCCTTTGTTCTTTTCTCGTCTCTTATCTTCTTTTCTTTCTTAATAAAATTTACCAACAACTGTTCGAATAGAGTGAGCTTCTAATATAGTCAACTTGTCAGTAAATCTATTCACGTTCCCGGACATTCGCTGAAACCCTCTCAGTGAAAAGTCCCAAACGTGGTGAACGCACGTCAGATTCTAATTACAGGTACACAATTGACAATGAGAATTGTTAAGAAATGTAAAGTACCCCAAAATGCGACTTATATCTACTTCTTTTCTGTCTGTTTCCGTTTTTTATGTTCGTAACTGCACCCTGCTAAAACGTTCGTAATTGAGCAACGTTTTTCCTCCGAGTTATAGTTATAATGAATCGTATTTCTTTGTCCGTATCGATACACTAGATAACCTTCGACTTGTATCGATAAACAAATTAAAGCATTTTCTTAAATATTTGCTTTAAAAATATTGAGCTCATGCCAACACCTAAGAAAAGGTGTAAATTAGATTTTTGGAATTTAAAAAAAAAAAAATTTTTTTCTTAATTATATAACAAGCTTCAGTTTTTGTTAAATTTAGATAAGTATGAAAATGGAAGTCAAACCATAACGATCACGGAAAAACGAAATTTAAATACACTACACCGTTTTGTCGTCTAACACAAGTTTTCATTTACTTTCATGAAAAAATTCTACTAATTAGACCTTGTTTCCTTGTAGAGGCACGCCTTTTTTGGGTGCCTTTATATGGGAGTGGACCTACAGCATGAACCGAATGTAGTGAAGATTCTTGTGTACTTCTGTAGTACTAAAAATTAAACTTTGTTGCCATGTAAAGATTTACTCTTTAATTTTCTTCAGAATCCTTAAATTTGATGGGATCCAGAAAATAGGCTTGCGTGCTCTAATTCTGGTATAATGTCTTTTTAAGTCAACTTGTAATTAACGAGTTATTTACATCATAAAATGTCAAAAATTAGCTCTTTCTACCATACCAACGGTCACATGAGTGGTAGTTCAGAAAATGGTTTTATCCGATCCAAATTTTTCACAATTATTTTATGTATAAAAATAATGGTTTCTATCTAGTTTTGTCGAAGATTGTATAAATTGCCAGTTTTTTCATATAAGAGCTTTCTGAACGCGACGTTATCAATTGAACCATTGTTACGATTAATGGTTCAATCGAATCCGGTAAGGTTCATCTGTAGGCCAAAGTAGGTAAATATATCAAACATCGTCAAAATGTCTCAAAAATTGCAACCTGTAGTTCGAACACAAGCAGATAGACAGACGGATAAGTTAAAATCGGTTAAAAAAATGATTCTGAATAATAGATGATCCACATATTATGACATTCTGGGTTCTATATTCATCCACTTAATGCACACAGCATCACCAATGGTGTAGGGTATAATAAAAAAAAACTATTACATATTCTCCTAGTCCTAGTATACGTTAAATGTCTACCTCTTTAATAAACTCACGGCTTTTTTTTTTTTTTAGAAATTATAGCTCAGTAGAGTTTCAATTACACTCTAGAGATCATCTTCATAGCGAATCTTTCAAACGTTCTCTTAACAATTTTTAACACATTTCAAGCTCAAGATACTCTCTTTCAAGTTTGATGTGCGTTCATAAATATCAAACCTTAACATTCTACATCATATTCGATGCTATCTTGGAATCTCTAATAACCGTTAGTAAAGAAGGCGGGCGACGGAAATCGTACATAGCTAAATTTACCTGAAATCTTACACTCATAGAAACTGTTTATACGTTTCACCTGTTATCAGCGCGTAGACAAATCTAATACATGCCCTTCCTTCGGCGGTCGAATATAAATAACAAAAATTACAAAGTAGATAAAATACAAAAATATGGAACCATTTAAATCCAGATATAATTAGATGTAACCAGTTTGAATATGTTTTAACCGGCCTGTATTTTAATTTTTTATAAGATTAAATCATCTACTTTAAAAAAATACAACACGTTTCACATACTGATATATAAACATATACTGCTTTGAATAATAAAACACCTAAACAACAACAACAACAAAACAAAATTCAACAGTAAAATAAGTAAAAACAATATGATCAAGCCAGTTCGACAATTCAATACTTTACACTACTTCGCTTAATGTATACTTCACCTAAGATATACTTATCGTACGAACAAACAATATAATCAGGCAGAGCACGACGATTAAATACTTTACACTGCTTTGCCTAATTCGTGTCTTATAAAAGCCCTTGTATGGGAAAAGGCTCAAAAGATATATAGACACTTTAGTGCGCCAAATTTCACAGACGGACAAACAGACAGACAAGTTTAGATCGATTCAGAAAATCATTCTAAACTAATTCTAAACAAAGCAACAAAGATCTATTTTACCTCCTTCTCAGTATCACATATATCTGCATAAACTTAATATACTTTGCGCCACGAGTAGTACAGAGTATGATTAGTCTTTAAGGTGAACTTTGAATAGGTAGCTCCTACAAACACATTTAAAAAAAAAACAATACTTAAAAAAACTCAATTTATTATATCAGAGAGTCTAAAAAGTATCGGGACTAATAATGCAGATCACTTTATTAAATCTAATGTCAATTCGTATGAGAGTAAGTATTTAAAAAAAAATGAATTTTGGTTTTTTGGACAGGCAAAATTTTTTTCAATTACCCTTTAACAGCAACATTGCACTCGAAACTCTAGCAGCTGGATAAATGAAGGTAATGAAAAGAATCAAAATTTTATTATACACAAATATCGTTTGTGTCAATTTTTACAAAATTTTGTCATTCATCATCAATTTTTAATTTTTGACTCTTGGTGGTCGCTTTACTTAGAGAAAAACTCCATCAGCTACGAAATTTGTTATAGAAAATGAAAATTTGAAATGAATAATTGAATGCATTTTAATTAATGATCAGAAATCACAAATCACAAGAAAAATAAAAATAAAAAATTTCAAAACATTTAATATTATTCTAGAAGCTAACGAGAGAGAGATTATTATGAAAAAATGTATAGTAATAAATTCAAAAATATCTCTTATTACACCTTTCAAGTAAAATTTACGTATTTTTTTTTTTTTTTCATTACATTCTCTACATGTTTTATAAATGGAAAGATTGACTTAATATATTCACTTTCTATGTGGGTGATCGTAATTAAGGGGAAATTGTTTCTAATCTAACAAAGCGAAAAAAAAAAATAAAAATAAAAACAAAAACAAAACAAAATATTAAGTCATATTTTAAAGAAAACCATAAAAAAATTGTCAAGTTTAAATAGTAAAACAAAACACAATAATTTATCCAAATCAGTGAATAAAGCGGTAACGGCCCCAGCACACAGTAGTTGAGTCTAATGAATCTTAAAGGCAATAATTTAAAGTGTTTTTTTTCAAATAAATTTTTTATAAAATAAAAATATTTTTATTTTTTAATTTAAATTAAAATTTTTATTTTTTAATTTAAATTAAAATTTTTAATTTTTAATCTCAATTTCTTAGTATAGCAATCTTAGAAGAAATGTAATACAATCATTAGATCAATGCGCATGTCTTATTCATGATAGAATTTCACAATGACTTTGCAGCGGATTAAATAAAAACTTGTATTGAATTCGAATATTGAAACTGTCCTTTAAGCAAGAGACCATATTTCAATAACTAACTAATCGATTTAAGTAAGCATTTGTTAACATTAGTGCTTACATGAATGAAGCGAAGCATATCCAATAACTTGTTGCATTGATGACAGCAAAAAGAAGACATTAATCAAGTCGAACTGGTACTAGGATGACAAGAAACCTAAAACGTTTAAAAAAAAGGAAAGAAAGCAAGAAAGAAGCAAGCTCGATATTTATGAGCCATACGACTTTAATATTAATAGAACTTTAATCTGAAAATGAAGTAAAAACGCTAGAGAGAATGTTACTTAAATCATTCGAATTTTTATATCCTTCGCCAAAAAGGTGGTTTGATTTGTTACTCCCTTCATAACATTTAGAAGAGCAGTTTAAAGACTTGTAAGACAGTGCACACTATATGTTCTGGATTTGTTTAGTCAAGTTTATCTTTCTTTGCCTGTATCTGTCTATCTATCGTTTATCGTCAAAGCTCTTGCTTTTCTTCTAACTGGAATATACTGATGGTCATGAGAAATAGCTTGAAAAATAGCTTGATCTTCTCACGGTCATTTGTATAAAAGATAAAAGCTTCATTCATAATTTGTAGGAAATACAGATTGAAAACTTTTTCCAAATAAATTTGTAGTATCATCTAAAAATGGAATAAAAAACCATGTTGGTTGATCCTTTCAAATTCAGTTAATTATTCAGTTAATAAAATACTTAAGAATTTTTCTCTTATGTCAAGAAATTTCTCCTCAAAAAGACTTTCTAACGTATTGCAAAAATTTTATAAATTTTTATTGAGAAAATTTTTACGAACTTACACATATATTTATATAAATTATGTAAATTATATTAAAATTTAGCATAAGTGAAATTATCTGATTGTATATAATAACAAAAACATGCCAGTATCTGTAAACAACTGCATACTATTTTGAAAACGACGGCATTCATTACCTTTTTAAACTACTGCTAAACGAATGAAACCAAATACAGTAACAATTATAATAAAATAAACCGCAACTTATTATTGTAATACTGATTATGCTTTACAATTACATCTGTGTGTTCATGAATAAATAAAACTTATATTTTTACAAAAAAAAACAACTTTTCATATTCATTTAATATTATACACAACACGTTGCACGCTCATTAATTGGTGATCAAAACAAATTGCTTTACAACGCGTATCCTCGTATATATCGCTTGGCTTTAAAAATTAATAAAAAATGTAAAGAAAAATAAAATCTCCTTGTACTATCCGCACTATTTATATTAAATTATGGTAATAATATTTAATAATAATAATGAAAATAAAAATAATGATAATAATAATAGCAAAAATAATAACAATAATAATCATAAAAATAATAATAATAATAATAATAATATTAATAATAACAATAATAGTAACAAGTAAGTGTAACAATTCGGCTGTGCCGAATCTTTTAGACCCACCATTCTTATCTTAAAAAAGGAAGAAAAACGAATTTGTAATAGATGGGTGTGGCAATGAAATAACTTCCAATGTTTCTACCAAATTCGAAGCCGACATCTTCATTTTTCGGCCAGTAGAATGTTTACCACAAACATTAGATACAGACAGATGGACAGACGTACCGACGGATACATCTAAGTGCTTTCCGAATTTTATACTGATCAAGAATATATACACTTTATGAGGCTTCTGAAGAATTCTTCTTAATATTACAAACGTTTGCACAAAAAAATTTAATTTCAATATTCTATTATATCGAACGGGCGTGGTCAATCCTTACCGTTCTAGCACAGAGGCTACGGGGATAGCTAATTGGAAATTTTTATAGATCTATCTGCCATGGTTTAGTAGTACCAAACAAAAAACTCAATTATTTTTGCTACTGAAAACAGAAGTACTCTTAGTCTACGTCATAGTGTGATCGTGTCCTTTGGCCGATTTGGCCGATTTTCAATACCAACCTGCGTGTAAGAACTTCGAATGTTTCTGCTAAATTTAAAGACGATACCTTCATTTTTGCGGCCAGGAAAATAGTCACTACAGACTTTACATAGACGAATAGATGGACAGACGGACAGAGAAACAAACGGACATACTTAAATTGATTCCAAATTTGAAGCTGATCAAGAATATATATACTTTGTGGGGTCTCCGAAGTTTTCTTTTGGTAGTTGCAAACCAAATGACAACATGAAATATATCCTTCCTATCTTCGGTGGTGGGTATAAGAAATTTTATTAATAATAATAGTAATAATAATAATAATAGTAAAAATAATAATAAAAATAATATTAATAAAACTGATAATAATAATAATAATAAAATCCAGAAGGAAATAACCTTAAATATCTTGGATTTGTTTAATTCTTTCTCATCGATTTAAGCATGTCCATCTGTCTGCTTAATGTCTGCGCTTAATGTAGTCTTGGCCGGAAAAAGAGATGCCGGCTTCATGTTTGGCAAAAACATCGGAAGTTCTTGCTTATAGATTGGTATGAAAAATAGGCCAAATCGGCCAAAAGACACGCCTACAGTGCAACATGAACAATACTATGAAAACAAAATAAAAATGTCTATGTGTGCGCTCTATAAAAATCAGCCACGCCCATCCAATATCATAGAGCATTAAAATTTAGTTCTTTTAGATTTTGTTTTTCAAGATGAAGGTAGTGGATGCAAAAGATTCAGTCAAAGCTTGAATATAATTTTGCTGGTTGTTCAATAAGAAATAGTTACACTTCCCCCGAATAGAAAAAGTGATAAAAGTTGCAAATGTCAGGAATAATTAAATTAAAGAAAGAAAGAGAAATTACAAGTCAATCCAACTGATACTTAAACATGGCAATAATGTACAGAAAATATCTTCTAGCTTAAGAAGATCGGAGAACTATCTTACATTGATATCTGTGCTTATGTTTTCGATTTAAAAACCGTTCGTTTAGATTTTCTATTTCTCTTGAAGCCATCAAAGTTTTTTCTGTACTTTTTCTTCTTTATCTTCATTTAATTTTTCTGTATTTTATTTACTAAAATATATATATAAATATTTATTAAATTTATTTATTAAAATATATATAAAATGAGAAAAATATATTTTATTCATAATATTTATAATTATTTTTCTAAAAATATGATTTCAATTAATTAATATTTTACATACATTCTGATATAAATTAAAATGTAAACCATATTTTTGTACAGAGAGAATGTAATTTATTTTAAATATTAAAAATTCATTTAAACACTAATTTATACTTAAGGAAACTGCAAACAGGATTTTAATAAGAGGCGCCACATTAATAACATTTTTAGTGCAACCCTAATGACTGTTTTTATACAAATTCTTGCATCCATTTTTTTCTATAATTCTTAGGTTAACTAATGAACATATTTTAGAATTTTTACTTTTCCTAAATGTGTTTCAATTTTGTACCATTGTGTTGGCATCTATACAAGCCAACGCGTCTTATGGTACCAATAAATTTATAAAACTTGAAATCTCATGCTGATTAGGAGAGCGTTTAAGCGTTAAGCTATAAATATTTAAAATTTCTAATACTATCTTGCGGTTGATAATTCATAATTTATGAATCGTTCAAGCGTCATATTACTCAGAAATTAACCAAAAATGCAAAAAAAAAGATGCTACAAACGGCTGACACCGAATTTATAGAATCTTTCAATGGTAGCACATTACAGGGATACATCAAGTATCACCGTCACCGTATAAGACATTTAGAGCATCCTCACTGTTTCGTATATTTAAGGAGTTACTTACAAAAATCTATACGTATACCGTAATAGATCTCTATCTACTATTGTTTTCTACCATTAATGCTGAGCAAGGATTTAGTTGTTTGTTTGGTCAACTTTAGTTTAATGCTTTAACTAAACTTTAAACGTAATAATTAAATAGATTGGATTAATGTAATCTGGTCTTAATATTTACTTATAGTGCCGAAAAGCATATACGGCTCAGGCGATACACACATTTAAGAAATTGTATTTGATATATAAGCAACTTTGAACAACCAGAGGCCGACAAATAAGTATCGCACAGTTATGATCCAAATCATAGGGAATTACTTTGTTTTTCTATGAAAAATTTTATAATTAACATCTGCAATGATTAAAAAAAAAAAAAAAAAAATTTGTTCATATAAGTACTTTAAATTTGCTTTTCTTTGGGGATTATCTAAAAAATTTTAGCTAAAATGGTTGTATTTAAATGAATTTACCTTTAAACTCGATGCAATGACTGGAAAATTGTACATACAGCCGGAGTTATACACATATACAGCAATAAACAGATGGAAGAAAAGATATATGAATGGATAGCAGTACATGTACCCTAAAGAGTGGACTGATAGACATATATGGCATAATAGAAGTACAGATATATGCAGATAAATAGAGCGTCGCAAAAGGTCTGTAACTAATGTATTCGGGCTTACCTTGAAACTCCATGAAATAAGAGGAGATGTGTACAGACGGACAGACTTATACACAAATAGAGAAACAAACAGGTGGAAGAAGAAGGTATACCAGCGGATAGTCGCATATAGGGATAGGCGGGCGAATGGACACATATGAGTGAATAGAAATACTTATAAATTCTGGAGAATAGATGAGTGTAAACGAAGGGCCATAGTGAATATATTTGTATTTATCTTTACACTAAATAAAATGAGGGGACCAAGGTACACTCTGACAGACTTATAAGCACATATAGAGCTATATAAACCGATAGAGGGATAGAATTACAAACAGAACGCGCGACCAGTTACGCAAAGGAATGGACGGGTTGAACATCTATGGGACAAGAGATATGGCAGATATCTGTGGGGGACTTACGCGGGTGCGAAAGAAAGATTAACTTCCATGGATTTATTTAGATTTACTTTTAATCTATATGAAATAAGCGGAAAGGCGTACAGACAGGCAGACTTATACACATGCAGAGCAACAAACAGATGGAAGAAGAAAAATACAAATGGATAGCTAGGATAAAAGTATTCGACGGGTGAACGAATGGGCACATATATAGGAGGATATAGAAGGATAGAAGTGCAGATACGCCGTTGAATAGAAGGACGCAAAGAAGGTTGGATTTATATATAATAGAGGTGAATAAACTAATTCAAAAATGTACGCTTTCTAAGAATCTTTGCCACTTTTATCTGCTCTGCTTTGATGCATTGGACCGCCCTTCTTTCGATAACGTTTACAACGTATTTATATCAAATAATTCAAAATATCAAATAATTCAAAAAGGAAAAGACTTTTAATGGAGCTTATAAAATTGAACTTTTATGAAACTTGTGCTTTCTTCTAATAATTGTTAACTGTTTTGGATACCGTCAGATGACTGTTAGAAGTGGAGCTTTTATTTAGCAGAAAATCGTACATTCGTTTTACTCTATGAAAGCACTACGAATACACATAAACTTACTTGCGTTCATTTTTACGTTGAAGTGAAAACCTGTTCATGAGGGAAGCTTTTTTCAAATACTTAAAAAATATTTTGAATTCGTTTACCTTAAAAATATTCACATTTACAGTAATCGTTATTTATTTAAGGGGTAACATCACTGTAAGAGCTTAAGAAAAATGGAATTTTTGTCAAGTTTTTGGGATAAAAGGAAAAATGATTGAATATTAATATTTAAGAAGGTTATTAAGCGTATATTTAAATAATTGATTAATTTAAATAAATTATTTTTGAAAAATATTAAAAAAAAGTCATTTTCGAGACGCATGTTTCACCAAAAGGGCAATGTATCTGGTCCAAATTTAAAATGAAAAACAGGTAAGAAAATTAGATTCGGCTGTGAGCGACCATTTTCATCTTAAGAAGATTTACATTTCGATATTCTACAATATTGGTTGGGTGGGTAGGAATTTTTCCATTTCCAAACAATACATTTAGAAATGTTTATTGCGTACTTAATGTAGTTTATCAGTAATTAATTTTGAACCCAGAAGGCAGACTTTCACCTTGCACTATAGACATGTATTGTGACCAATTGACTTATTTTTAATAACAACGCAGCAGAAACATTAGAAGTTCTAGCACGCCCAGTGATACTGAATATGAGCCAAATTGATCAAGGGACTCACTTAGAGTACAATGTTTTCGAAAGCCGAAAAATGTTTTTTTTTTGTATCCGTTACTCGTAAACTGTAGCATATAGATCTCCAAAAAAAATTTCCAGGTGCACTGTTTTAGCTCTTCCCGTACAAAAGCGGAAAAATCAATCACGCCTACCCTCCATATTAGAATATTGAAATTTCAATTTGTAACATCAAAAAGGAAGATTCAGAGATACCGTGAAGTGTACACCTTCCTAATCAGTATCAAATTTATATTTATATATAGGCTTGTCCATCCGTCCATCTGTCCATTTCTCTATCTCTTTAACTGTGCAATGTCTATGATAAGAAATTTCCCGATCGTAAAAAGGGAAATATTTGAATTAAGTCTGACACTGAGAACTCTTGCACGTGCCCTGGTATTGAAAATAGGACAAATCGGCTAAAGGATTCACTTACGATGTAACAACAAAAACCAACCAACCAACTTCCACACTATTCCATAAAAATGGGAAAAATCATTCAAGCGCATCTAATATTAAACAGGAACCAAAATTAGTTTGTTTGAGTTGTCTTCTAAGATGAGGTTAGTGAATAGAAAGGATTCGATCATAACCGAATATAATTTCCTTACTTTTTTTATATTTTAGTGAAGATTTTCTGAATCATATCCAAAGAGAAATTGATCGATCTCGTCTGCTTTTTCTCCATTTTGGCAGATCGGAAAACTAGGCATCAATGTAATTTAGAAAAAATAATATTTTTAAGGACCAGACTAACTAACTAACTAACACACAAACACAATACAATGAATTTTATAATATATGAAGTACTATTATTTAATCTTGAGACACTGATGTCTGACGTCAAAGAAGTGCCAATGAATAGCCAGACAAAGCATATCATTTAAACAATCAATTAAAATTTCCGGAATAAAATTTTTAAATTTTTTCTACACTAAATACTATAACATACAAAAATATATAAAATTTTGAAAATTTCTTTTTTTTTGTGATAAACATCATATAAACATAAAATATTTGCCCTCCATCTGCTAACTATTTATTAGATATTTTTCGTTGACATGCTTAGGTAACGATATTTACATTTGTAATGACAGTAATACGAAAAAAAATTCTCCAAATTACTTTTTGAATATTTCAGCAAATTCTTAAAAATCTTATGGTGGTAGAAAGTGTAGCTATTGTGTGTTAAATGAAGAAATAAAAATATTACGGCGCAAGTCGTCGTTCTTTTCTTTTTTTTTTTTTTAGTATTAATTTTTGACTGTCGCTTTTCAAATGACAAAGTGAGAGAACAAAAACAAAGAATCTATGATAACTCAAGGACACAAACGAATTGTGTCGCCAAATGAATGAAGACGTTTTCGTTACTAAAATGAGTCGTTTATTGTACTACCTACTGCCGTGAAGGCTGAAGGTGGCTACATTTGATTTGATTTAATTCTTTTTAAGTACGCATCCATCTGTCCCTTCCTTGTTGGAAGGAAAACACCGATAAAAACAAGGGAACTGAAACTTAATATATATATATATATCCCTATATCTCTAGCTGATGATTATATGAAACTTAAGAATATTAGTTTCCAAAACGCAGGTGTAATCCATTACAGCTTATGACACTTTTAACTAAATCCTAATGCAATATATTTCCTGGCACTTTCTGAAGACCCAGGAAGAAAAAAGTTTCGATTGATCAGCTGATAGAGTCGCAGATAATAACATATTATATGTTTTTTAAGTATTTGTTCCAAATGATCGGCAGGTATCAGAAGTTGACTACACTTTGTTCACTTTTTTTTCTTTTTCTTGGTTTTTCTTCTTTTGAGTTGCAAGAGACAAATGTAAACAAACGTATGGAAATATGGAAACATCTAGTAAACGAGGCTTTAAATGACATAGTTGTGGCAATAAAACTTGAATTAAATCTTAATAGCCTTAGTCTATTTACTATACACTTAGAAAACCTTAAAGCACAAAAGAAGTAGACAAAGATGGAAACCTTCAAAAGAAAAAAATAACAAAATACTCAAGAATCTGTAACGAATGGAAAGAAGATTTTCTTATACTTTAAATTAGAAGAATTAAAGCAGAGATATGATAGAGAAATCTTTACTAATTAATAAATTGTTCTTTATTTTATTATTATTATAAAATGTTCTTTATAATGAAGTATTCATCCGTGTGATTACCGTTTGATGAAATTTTTAAATTCACAAAATTTAAAACAGATGCTTATATAGTGAAGTGTTTTTGACGAAGTGTCTTTTACTAAGATGTCAATATTCCAGGCTTTCATTAACAGAGTGTTTGTATTCGAGAACCTAAACTGACTAGAGGGTAAACGCCTGCAGACATGGGTAGACGTGAGCAGAGAAAAATCATTTCATTCAACATTCTACGAACCAAGTGATAGTGAAAGGCATTAATGGTGAATTACTGATGTATTCAAAATTTTAATGAGTGAACGGAAAATTAAAATAATCATATGAGTAAATGTCGCATTGCGTTTATTCCGTTGATGACACACGCAAAAGCTTCTTAAACGCAAAACGCATACCTATTTTGATCAAGATGAAGCCTATTCGAAACATTGCCTTTTGTCAAGCACCCAATTGCACTGTGATTCCGCAGTCAGGGCTCCTCTGGCGTACACCCACAGTCACTACAAAACTACTCCTAATTCCATTCGCATATGCCAAACCGGCCCATAAAGCACACAAGGCTACATAAGAACCCTGTTAAGAGAGTGTCTTCGGCAGTGCTCTCAAGTCCATCTGGTAATACTACAGTTCGAAAACATCCATTGTAATAACATTGTTGAAGATGGAAAACCTTTGTCGACGGATCTTTTTGAATTGCCGGTAGCTATCGCTTCGCCAAAAATCAAACGCATTTTGACGAAGAAAATTACAAAATTGGAAAAAACAATTACAACATAAATCTGTATAGCACGTACGTAGAAGTTAGCTGATATGATACTAATGCGAGTGTAAGTCAAAATAAATTTGTCAGGCAAAGGTCCATAGAATGATGAAAACTTAATATAAGAAACTAGATATGTGGACAATCAATATAATACTTGTGATTAAGAAAAGAATTGGCAGCCACACGGAATAACAACAACACTTTTATCCGTTACAAACTTCGATGAAATCATTGTTGTTGTCGAGTTCTCCATGCAACTCATCATGCATTACGTCTAATTGATCTTGTGAAACACAGAGCTTAAACTTCGTGGATGAATATTCAACTTTGGTATGACTTTTGTTTTTCAAAGTCATTGTGTTGTTATAGGGTTTACCGCACAAGTCATCATACTTTACGCCTAACTGATCCTGCCAAGCACAGAGCATAAGTTTATTGAGCGAATACTCAGCTTTGGTGCGATTTTTATTTTTCGAACTCATTGTAGTTGTGTTAAGTTTACCGCACAAGTCTCATTATTTATACTTTACACCTACCTAATTCTACCAAACACATAAGCATAAACATGAATATTCAAGTTTGGCATAATTTTTGATTTTCGAATTGTTCAACATTCGTCACAATCCTGTATTACTTCTTTTTGCAACGAGATAATCGGGAAAAGCGAAATTTCCCATTAATGACGTATATTCGTACATAATTTGAAGCATTCAAAAGTCAAACCGGTTTACAGTTCGACACTATTACAAGCTACTGATGTAGCAGAAAAGATTTTGACATGGAAAGGTCAATAGTCTGATTTCTGGGCCCTTTCTTGAAAATCGGCAAAAATTACTGCAACTTCTAGCCTTCAAAACTAATTGCATTTCTTAGCTATATGATCCCCATAAATCATCCACTTCTTCATATGTTATATTGAAATATAATTTTGTAGAACATTTTTTTTCAACATTATTTTGCGCATTCGCGAAATTTGAAAAAGTTCTGTTATATATATATATATATATATATTAGTTTGGGGAAAAAGAA
>KK351013.1:4301211-4318399 GCA_000671755.1 Glossina brevipalpis
TGAAAATCGACTACTAGAGTTTTTTGCAAATAGAGACCAGGACTTCTATGAGAGAGGCATTTTGAAGTTACCTTTAAAAGGGCAACAAGTCATACAACAAAACGGAGCATATTTGACCCAAATCGGACAATCCGAAGCATGTTAAATAAAGTCCTGAAGTTCATATAAAAATAATGGATTTCTTTTTCCCCAAACTAATATATTATTATGTTATTGCGGCAATTGTTGATGACTTTAAAAGTAAATTGAACGCTAAAAAAGCGGGACGAAAAATCCAAATTCTTTAGCATTAGTTTGTTGCATACAATGAAGATAAAGCTCATTCTAAAATGTCACACCTACATGTAAGCGAACACATACACGTTTACATGTTTGCAGTTTTTTTTTTTTTTTTTTTTTTTATTAATATATTCCAAGTTGTATTGTTATTGTTGTATCGCGAATTTTTATTTATTTCATTAAATCGTTAAACGCACATAACTCCCGTACGTAAGAAATCTTCTATCGACTTCTCACTTTCTCATATTTCAACGTACGTGTGTGTACATACATGACATTTACTATGATTTTTTCATACAAAGCAAGCAAAAAATTGATGTTCATTACCACACTTTTACTTAATTGAAATTTATATAATTGAAAAAGCTTTCATATTTCACTTCTATTTACTTTATTATCTTCGATGCAATGTAACGGCTTTCTTTTGCGGATCTATGACGAAATCATGCACAAACATTATAAACGAAAGTTTTATATTCAATTTGCAATATTTTGCATGAATTTGGGGATTGAAACTATTTAAAGTTGTGTAATCCATGATGTTTACGGACCATAGACGTCATGATAACTGAAGAAGAGAAAAAACTGCAGATTTTTCAAAACAAAAAAAAGATTTTTTTTTATTAGATCAACACAATGCTTTCAATCCTCTAGAGTATATGAGAAAAAAAAATTCGTTATAAACAAAAAATATTTTCCTTAAAAGTACACCCTTTCCTCCAAGTGCTTCCAAAAGACTTTCTGTATCAAATGGCTTCTTGCTAGAGTGTGTTGCAATCAACCATCTTATCCGAGGAATTCAAATTTTTTAATCCATTGAAAGAGGTCTTTAGAGAGCATTTATGAACATTTCCAAAAAAGAAAACCCTCAATGTAGCTTCAGCTAGACTACCATTGGGTGGATATGAGATGGAAAGTGTTGGGAAATATTTCAATGCTTTCGTTGTAGTATATGAGGAAGTATACAATGGTTTTTTTGAGTTCCATTATGAATTCTTTAGAATATCTATTTATAATGTATAATCTACGCGAGGATATAGAATTATTTTTTCGATGTTTTTTTTGCCATTTCTCCTCACAGCAACACTTACGAGCACTTATGAGCAAAATGACTTCGAGCAAGAAAGACAACTAAGAGTATTTGAACTTGAATAGAGATTTTAATAGTCTTGGGGTTGCAGACTACTCGAGAAAATTAATAAAACAATTTTCATAATTGAATAAGATTTCTAGAACACATTTTAAAACATCGAACGTTTTTTCCCCTAAAAAACTTTTATATCTAAGCGGCTCACTTCATTACTCGAACATTTATTGTTCTTTTGATTCAATTTTGTTCCAACGACTGTAAAATGGCTTTCTCTAGTGATTTTAATATATTTTTTTTTTTTTTTTTTTTATTAATAAACAAGTTTTATTGTTTGAGTCAAAAATTCTCTCATTCAAATGTTTCTCAATCTGGGGAAAACCCATCCCGTCTTTCACTAGTTATCGAGGAGCGTGAGTTATGAAGTAAGCAAAAAGTCAAGTACGAGGTTTATTAAACAAAAAGGCGATTTTTCAAATTTCCTGGGTTACGCACATTTGGTTTTCGAATTTTTCTTTTTCTTATGTTGATACACAGATTCCCTATACATGTTGAAATTAGCAGTCATTTGTCATTTTTAGTTTGTTCTTGACAAATATAAAAGTTGGTATTAAATTTTTTGTGTGAAAATTAAAATTAAATGCTTCAACTCACTTGAAATGTTGACTATGGCATTTGGTAATGAGTCTACTTTGACAGGAAAGAAAAATTTTTTATAAATTTCTTTACCGAAGACCGAAATGACAATGCCCATCAAGAACGCCCCAGCAGTTCAATAAATGATGAAAACATTGAAGCAGTGAAGGACATTTTTAAGGAAAATCTACGATTCATTATTATTAGAGAAATTGCTAAAGATGTCGGCATACTGTTCGGCTCATGCCATGAAATTTTTTCGGATATTTTAAGCATGAAACGTATGGTAGCGTGTAGAAGTGTATTCCGAATTTGACAAATTTCGTCATTGCTTTTTGATAATAATTTGCCCAAAAACAAAATCGTAATCATGCCTCAGACACCATATTCGCCGGACTTGGCCTCTTGCTACTTTTTCTTGTTCCCAAAACTGGAAAGATTCGTAAAAAGGGACGGAATTTTACGTTGATTAGGGAGATAAAGGCTGCATCGTTGCAAGAGATCAAGGCCAAAACAAAAAGCACATATCAGAAAGGATTGGAAAAAGCGCTGGTACAAGTGTATTATAACGAAAGAGGATCACGGGGACAAAACAAATATCGATAAACAAATAAATATATTTCGAGAAAAATAAAAAGGCGAACTTTTTTTTTTTGCATACACCTCATATACATTATTTTTTTTTAGATTCATATTGGACTTAGCTACAACGCGTGCCCTAAACCTCCTCGAATGTTTCGGGAGAAAGGCTATTTGTTATATTTAATTTTTAATATTTAAAAAAAAATTTTTTTTTTTATTATTATTATTATCTCATTAGGTTGCCGTCTACCCAAAAAGAGGTTTTATGTTTTGTTTAAATAAAAACCTCGGTTCAATGATTTAGAAATTAAAGTAAACGGAGAAGAAATATTACAAAATAATTCTTTAATAATAAGGATTAAAATAATAAAAACTAATGCAAAAAAAAAAATAAATGAATATTTACATTGAAACGAGTTTTAGTGCCTACAATGTTTATATTATAACTACATATAGCTCTACATTCACTAAGGAAGCCTACGCTTCTTATACTTTACAAAAATCAAAATGTCCATAATTTAGTCTCAATTTCGGACTTTTTTTAAATTATCACAACACAAATCAATTCCCGTTAATAAGCACATTTTGCTGATGTCATATATATATATAAATTAACTTTTAATCTTTAATGCTTCATAACACATTCACATTCATACTAACAAACCTTAAAAAGCTTTTACAGGTTTACGTCGTTACGTTAGTGATACATTTTAGCTCGGATTCACATGGTTTACGTGTGTGTGTGTGTGTTGTATACTAGATGTGTACATACATTTTTGTCCTTTTTTTTCTTTTCTTTATAGTTTCATTTCTTTATTTATATATGAATTTTGTTTTGTTAAGTTTCCTTTCTCCCTTCTTTGATTTATAAACTTTAGAGGATAGATACTTCAAGAGTAAGAATTCTTAATTAAGGATTAATCTTTTAAAAGTCCGTTTATCTATTGTAAATGAATTTCATATGTAAATGAATGATTAAAATAAAAGACACACACACATTTGTAAATTACAGGGAATATCACTTAGATAACACATGTGTGTGTACACGCTGTAGTAATATTTCTATAAATATTTTGTAGATTTTCCCCCGTTATAGTGACGCAAAATGAGACCTAATTCATTTCATGTGAGAAAACTACTCTATGAAGCCCAAGAAGAATGTTTCAATAACAACTGGTGACATAACTGGTGGGGAAACCTAAAAATTAAGTCTGTTAGATCAGGAGTAGATGAGAAGAAATCTGAATTATACTAAAGAAATAAATCACTGCAGTGCTATGACCACAACAGAAAGTTTGACTATATCCACACAGAGGGAACTAAATTCCATTCGTCTTAATTTCATTTTTAACAAAGTGCTTCGATCTTTCGTCATAAAAAAAAAAAGAAAAGAGAAATCGAAAAACACAAAAGAATCCTTGGCAGACTCTCACAACTTTTCCTACCACATGATGATGATACATAAGATTTTGTAATTTTTTTACCGACAAGATTTTTATTAAACAAACATATAAATGCACAAATTCTAAAGATACATCCACCTTAACACCTTCTGTGTGTGCCTGTGTAAGTTTAACAAAAAAGTTTTTTTTTTAAAGATTTCAATGTGAAATGAAAAAAATATATGAATTTATTTGGAATTTAGCAAAATCTGAAGCGATAGAAAAAAAAAATCCCATTTTTCATCATTAATTTAAGGCGTTTTAAAGAAAAATCTTAATAACAGATATTAAAACGGTTAGCCTTGAAAAGGCGTCTTACATAAGAATTTGTTTTTTTTTTCTTTTTCTTTTTCTATTTTTTTTTTTTTGGTTTTATATTTCATTCACTTTTACATATTAAAGGATTTTATGTTTTTTTTTTTTTTATTATTTTCCTTTTGCAAAAACTTTTTCTTCGTTCCATTTACTATACTAGTTTCCTGGCTGTGGAATATGCGGTTTACACGCACGCTTCATGTTATGTTATGAAAGACAACAAACGTTAAAGCTTGTATTGCTAACGATATCAAAAAAAAAATGAATTTGCTCCAGTGACTTACTTTATATATATATATATATATATACATATATATTTATATATGTACATGTATGATTTACACACATTTTTATTTAGGTATAACCTTTAAAAACAAAGATTAAAAAGGAAATAATGTGTTGTAAAAACAAACAAAAATATGATAAATTTAAAATTTCCATGGTATTGTAAGAGGCAAGAAAAACGCGTAGAGAAACACAAAAAAAAAAAAAAGGACGAAAAAGCAACAAAAAAAAATTAAAGAATGACACAGATAAACTTTTACTACGCGCTTAGCTTTTTTTTTAAAGCTTTCATTTGAAAATTTATTAGAGACAAATTGTAAGCTTCTAAAAATACAATTATGGAGAGGAATTCGCGAAAGAGAAAGACCGAGAGACAAAGAGAGAGAGCGAGTGCGTGTGTGTGTATGAGTATGAAAAAATCTCACGTTTACCGATATAGGGATAAATATATCGAATCACACATATAATTTTGTGATTGTAGTCCGACATCATTCCGTTTCGTCGGTTCTGCCTTCAATGTCTGAGTTTTGTGCACGGCTTGTCTTATAAGATAAAACATCTTCACATAGAGAATTGCTGACAAATTTTCTAACGGGCAAATTTTAAACATTTCATTAGTTATCAAACATCTGATACCCTTGTGCATGTTCTGTAATCATAAAAACACTGGGGGATACAAATCACTACGAAATAAAAAAAGCAAAAAAAATAATAAAATAAAATAAAAAAAAATAAAAAAACAAAACACAACAGCAAATTGAACGCAGCAAGTAACCAACCAACCAACCAACCAACCAACCATTAAAAAAGCATATTAAAATAACAAAAACTGCGATTTAGTAAAATAAAAATAAAAATAAAAAAAAGAAAAAATAAATAAATAAATAAATAAAAATATTTCAAAATCGTGGCCCCGCATTAATTGAGAAACAACGTTAGAAAGAGAGCTAGAAAAAATAAAAATAATAAATAATTTATTTAATTTATTCAATTAAAATAAATGAACTAAAAAAACGATTAATAATTCATAAATTATAAGAAATAAAAGCAATTTTTTTTCTCTCTAAACTAAGATTATATAATAACTTTACAAAAAAAAAAAAAAAAAAAAAAAAATACTAAAATAGCAAAAAGAGTATAAAACAGTAAACTAAAGAAAAAAAATGCAGTCTTTAATTATAGTTGGTGTGTTAGTTTTAATGCTAACCGTGGAGCAGGGTAAGTCTTTCTATAGAAAAAAAGAAATTTTTTTTTTTATTATTTTTATTTTTTTTTTTTTTTATTTATGCATGAAGAAGACTTCCTAGCCTACATTGAATTTATTACATAACGAAACCAATACAAGCATACGCATGTATGTCCATACAAGTGGAATTCCGCACGTAATAATGTAATAAATTTCATGCTTCTCTCTCTCACTCTCTCTCTTTCCCGCTCTTCTTCTACATTATTTTCAAGATAATCTTTTAATCTTCTAAGGAAAACTATGACGAAATATTTTATTAAATCGGAACTCCGTACAACGATTAAGTAATACTTGTACGTACATGTGTGTATATGCATGTATACACAACTGTACATACATATGTATGCAAGAAGAACCTGCATTTACATGTAGGTAACCATGTGTGCGCGTGTGTGTGTGTGTGTATGTTCGTGTGTGTATGTGTTCGCATATTCTATATTTGCTAAGCTTTTCCATTTTCTTTTTTTTTGTCGTGTTTGTTCTGCTTCTCAGTATAAACTTAACACTTCCATGGTTTTCGTTGCGTTTTATTTTGGTTCTACCCATAGTTTGGCCTCGTATCCTTTTTTTTTTTTTACAAACATTATACGGTACACTAATTTTGTCCACTAGGTTGTAAATACTATTTACCTTAAAAAAAAAAATGACAAAAACCAGGCGACAAAATATTTAAATAGTTAAAGTAATTTTTTTTTTGTTTTAAGTCCATCTATCTATTCGATTAACCGGACAATTTTGAAAGCTTTGGAAAACCGATAGAAAATATCGAATTTGTTTATAGTTTACCTTATATAAGCAGATATATTATAACTTAAATGATCTTAAAATCCGAAATACCAGAGAAAACTTATAATATATGCATGGACTCTATGTGAGCCGAAAATTTTCGCTGATCCTTATATCAAGTTCGAGCGCGTATCCAACTGTCTATCCGCATATCAAAATTGCTGAAATGTTAAAATTTGTTTATAAGTAAATCGATAATTTAACATGAATTGAATTTCGGGAGAGAGATCTAGAAGCTCACGATTACCGGTGAACTAGACAGAATCAATATATATGGCAGTCTAAAAAGTTTTGAGCCTTAATGAAATTTTTAAATTTGTACACTTCTTTCTTTGATTCAATTCATTCGTTTAATCAAACAATATATTTGGTTGGCTAAAAAGTATTGAGCCTTAAATTATCTCTCAAACTCATACATTCATTGTCTTCTTTGATTCAATTCCTTCATTTATTCAAACATCATGAATGTATTTCGTAGTCTAAAAAGTTTTGAGCCTCAAATTATTTTCCAAATTCATATTCAAATTTTGTTATACTTCAACATCTAATATGATTAGCTAAAGCTAATTACCAATCTTGTGTCCCACATTTGTCAAATTAAGTGTTATTTGATAGGTGCTTATGATTCGCTTTAGAGTGTTGTGATTTTTTTAATTACATTCTATTTATTAATGCTTCATTGGTATCCATATAACTTTTTTCCCTTATTAGATTTTTTTAGAAAAACAAACAAAAAAAAACAAAAAAATCTTCCCCGCATAAGTATGTAATACACTTATTGCTTCTTGTAATACATAGGGTCATAGGGTGTGTTATGACTCTTATTAGGAGTTTTCTCTATCACGAGATTTTCACAGATAACATGCTCTTACGATTTGTGTGATAGAATTTTTTACATGTAACTGTAGTACGTGCAGTAATGTGGAAGAAATCTATGAGATAATAATTTTTTTTTGAAAAATTTTAAGAACTCTCAAGGAAAAATTTTTTAAAGGAAGAGAATATTAAAAATTGAGTATATTTTTTTTTTATACCCATCACCCAACTATTATTATCAATTTATGTTTACTTCATTTGCATTACTCTTATCGATAAATATAAGGTACACAATTAATTCTGTTTTCGCGCTATGGATAACCACTAGAAAAAGCGTACTAATTAAGAAAATCATTAACAAAATCGAAAATTATTCGAATCAGTGTTCTTTGCTGACAAGAATATTATATATTTATTCGTCTAAGTATTAGCATAAAAATATACTCAATAAGCTTCAGCTAATTTCAGCCCGAAATGTAACTAAACGTCTTCAACTTAAGATAGAAAGTAAATTAAGCGTACCTTACTCGACGACGATGTTAAGAGAAAACAACAACAAAAAATGATATGAAGTTTCATTCCAAATGTTTCAATACCCGCGATTTGATTCCTATAGAGAAGGCAAATCGTTTCGCTCGATACCTAAATCGTTCTATCATATACATACGTATCGTATATCGCACATATTTCGTATTAGCCTCTTATAGGCAAATGGAATATACTCTATTATAATTATATAATTTTTTTTTTCAATTCATCAAGTAAAATTTTGAAAAATTATTTTTTATTTTTTTCTTCCTTTATATTAAGGGATAGACAGGTATTATAAGGCGTATCAATATTCTAGAAATTCCTATAAAATATTTTGGAAACAAATGTCTCTATTACTTTTTTTTAAATTTATTATATTACAACAAAACCTGCTTGGTTTACAAGTAAGTATTAACAATACTTACGTCATCTTTTATCGAGAAATCTATTCAATTATACCGTTAATTTTCCACGAATCGCAAATAATTGTATTTAAAACATTCAGTGGTTTACTACTATAGGTAAAACCGGAGAACCGGCAAAATTTTGTTTTGCTTTTATTTCAACCATGAAATTTGAGTTGAAAATGATGAAGAGTGGAATTGTAAAAAAAGAAAATCTACTGAAATTTGCTTTCAATCAAAAGTTCGTGGCTAAAAAGAAATCTTAACTTTTTAGGTATATTTTTTATGTCAAAAAAAAAAAAAAGAAAATGCTCAATAAATAATTTATTACGCCTTTTCGTCTCGAACATTAGAGAAGAAAGTTGATTCTATAACAAATAAGTCATTATGCTTAGCTACTGGAGATATAGAGCTGTCAAGTTAAAGGTCTTCCTCCAACCGTTTTCTAAAAACCAAAGAAACAAAACAATTAAGAAAATTATATTATATAGACTTTGGCGAATTCATCAACTTATATCTAAAAAATCACTTTTATCTTAAAAAGAGGTAAAACGAAACTGTATTATATTTTAATAAATGGGTGTGGCAGCTCTATTTTTATAAGATACCATGGAAATTTTTATTGTGTATTCTATATGAGAAGTAAGCAAAACAGCGGTATTTCCATTATGTAGGTATTTTATTTAGATAGGCGTGACTTTTGAACGATTTGCCCCATTTTCAAACCCATCTGCGTGCTAATGTTTCTGCCAAATGTGAAGCCGATATCTTCATTTTTGCGGCCAAGCAAATTTTTACCACAGACATACACAGACGGACAGATGGGCAGATTTAAATCAATTCTAAATTTGATATTGATCGAGAATATATATAGAATTTGTGGGGCTCTGAAGTTTCTTCCTGTGCATTACAAACAAAATGACAAAATGAATATATCCCTCACCCTGGGTAGAAAAATAATAATTTAATAAGAATTGAAAAATGATTTTATAATAATTGTAAACAGATTTAAGGACCAACCATACTCTGCTAACTATCGAATTTAAGTTGACCACAGTTGTTTGGATAAACTTTGCTCCTTCAGATAGCTTTTGGATATCGCGATTATAAATTATATGGACACACATAAATGACTGTCGATTCTCTTATTCGCTTTCATCAAGAATATTTATATATATATATATATATATATATATAGTACATAGGCAACGTAAAGTGGCGAATTTTTATATTTTGTAATCACTTGGCAAACACAATATTTGCCTTATGGTATATTTTCGCAAAACAACCTTATAAAACAAATAAAGAAATCATAAAGAAAATTTGTAATCCCCTTTAGCCGAATTCATAATCAACTCCGAAAACTTCGTCCTAAACATTTAATTTCTTGATAAAAACACTGACTATCGCACGAATCGCTCTCAGACTCTTTTCTACTTAGCGGTCGTCTCGCTGAAACTACATTAGTATACGCATTGTTTGGAAATGCTTTCAAATGATCATGAGCACGATCTAAAGACATCCACTGTTGCTTTGAAGAAGTTTGAGTTCATGGGTAGAAGATTACGCTGTAACTTATCAGAAGGAGGGGTTCATTTCATGAAGGCACTTTTTTTGAGAATGATTACGGAAAAAGCCGATATTCTAAGGAAACACTTTTTTTTTGTGGATAATGGGTTTTTATTTTGCACAAGTTTTGAAGACTTGGAAGTGTCTATTGAGCAAGAAAAAAATATTAATTTTATAAAAATTTTAATGTGCTTTCCCTGCTTACTGCATACTAATTAAATTAAATAAATAAATAAATAAATAAAACAGTTTATTTGAAATATTCACGATTCCGTACATTATATCATTAATTACAGTGAGCATAAAAAAATTAAACAAAATTTTCTTTTCTCTCCAAACAAAACTCGCTTTTCAACGATATTTTTCGCTTTATTTATGATGTTCATGTGAACAGTTTTTCTAACCACATGATTTCGCTGCAATAATGCAATGCAAGCTATATGTTCAACACGTTTAGTGTATTGGCTTGCACTAAGGCAATGCACAATACAAATACAGCTAATGGGCTCATTTTATTAGCTTTTCGCATTCTTCTTTGTAAGTCCATGCGGTAGTTAAGAAGAAGATAACTCTCAAGCAGAAGTCTACGCAATCTCTACATGTACTTGTGAATGCCTAAGAAAGCAATGAAAGAGGGAGCTCATCTGCATCCATCACAATAGTCAAGCTATATTAAAATTCCGGAAAGGAAGGTAATACGACGACATCTAAAGTTGTGTTAAAGTATCTTCGAACTGGGAATAAACTAAGCTGTCACAATACGATTCACCGGGTGACCGAACAGTCGAGTGTAGAAGTAGAACAAAAGTGCTCGAAGGACAATGACAGCTCAAGATTCGCCACATTAGGAGTTATGTATCGCAATGGGCACAGAAAAAAAGTCAGCTAACCATTGGAAGCATAGTGGGGGACAACGGTAAACGCAAAAAATTAATAAAATTTCTCGGCATAGCACATAAACTACTCCTATATGAAGAAGCAAACTACGACTTGTCTGGGACTTCTATACGGGTCATAACCCTCTCAGGTATTACCTGAAAAATATACGTATCCCAGATACCGATTCTTAAAGGTTTTGTGAAGGGGCGTTGAAAACGTCCTATCACATCCAATGCGAATGCCGAATCAGAGACCAGAGTTTCGCCGAACATTTTAAAACGCCAAACACTGTCTGGTGCAGAAGGTGAGGGGATTTATGAAAATCTTAAAGCTGGAGGGCTGGAGAGGCAAGGACGAGTACAATAGACATTTCAGATCGCGTTTCGGATTACCAAAACAGTAAAAATAATATTGAACACATAGAAAGAGTAACGTTGCATTGTCGTCGGATGAAAAGTTTTGTGAAAATTTGCAACATGATTGCACATACGGAAGTGCCCGAAATACAGTTTCCGTTCTAATATGCTTTATGGCAGCCGGCATTCCATTGTTCCATCGTAACTAAAAGTGCTGTGTATGCAAAACATCAACATGATTGAATATATAAAAGAGTGCCCAAGGTATCGATTAGGAGAGCTTTTCCATAGTAAAAAAAAAAAGGAAAGCAAATTGAAATAAAATTTAGTTCATATCTCTCTATTATCGAAATGTAAATTAAATATTCTAACGTATAAAAGTTTCGATTGCATGTCCATGCGACAATATTTCGACGAATCAAGATTAAGGACGTTTTGTTTAAAGATGCAGTTTGTGTAAATAATTTACACATGTTAAGTATTCTTAATTGTTCATTAGATAAAATGTACAAAATACACTTTTCTATAGCACACATTTCTTCGTAATGCATATATATGTGTGTATATGCACATGATACAGACATATTAATGACTGTAGTACATCTTAAAAGCAATTGTGTCTCTTGACAATCTATACATTTATTTATAGAGAGAGACGTATTCAATTAAATTGTTAATGCGCTCTACGGATCGCAAATAATGACTTTTAAAGTTATTTTATATTGTAGTTAAATAATAATTTATAAAATCTTTTTTCTATTAGATTATCGTAAACATTATGATGATGAATTTAAGCATTTGAGCATTGAGTCTTTGAGAAACATATTAATTGCATTTTCATAAAAAATGAAATAAATAAATAAATAAATAAATAAATAATTATATTATTTGATTAATTTTCAAAAGATTTAATAGATAAAATAATTAGTTAAGACTAAGACATGTTGAAGATAAAATTAACATCATATAAAGATCAATAAAGTCATCATCATAAGAATATCGTAAGGAATCCAAAGAAGACTTTTCCGTTATATTATAGTTTCCATTTACACTCAAGAAGAAATTAAATACAAAATGATAGGAAGTCTCGTAAGTCTACGCAATTTTATACAAAAAAAAGAAATAGAAAAATTAAGTTATTATTTCTACTTTGCATCTCTCTACATTACGAGATATGAAAATATATTGAAAAGATTCACATACACACGTACAAGCTAATATACGTAAGTATGTTGATAATGGCTTTTGCCATAAACCTTTAAAAATTTATTACTTTTTGCATAGAATTGTTTTCTCTCAACAACCTTATAAACAATAATTCAATTGAGATTGATTGACCGATATAGAATATAAAGGAATAAATGCATTAAAATATAATTCTGCGAATAAAATGTTTATAATTAATATGCATAACAATTTATACATAGAAATTTCATTAGAAAACTTTACTGTTGAATAGTAAAGTTTTCCATTAAGAAGAACATCCGTCACCAAACTTTGTTTTTAATAATAAAATTCTTTTGCTAAATCTTAAATGCTAAGTGCATATGATGTCGTCTCTCCCTGCCTCATACAAATATTATTAGATTAAGAAGGGAAAAAAACAAATTTATTTAACAAATTTTTTTTAAGAATAACAAAGTTTTAAAAGGTTATTAAGCTTAAATTTAAATATTAAAAACAAAAATTACTTTTGCAAAACAGTATAAAATGGCCACAGCGGAGTTTTGCTCGCAAGACTTAGTTCAGTTTAAGGGGCTTCGCTGTTAAAAGTAAAACGGTTACAAATATGATTTAAAAAAGAAAAAAAAGGAAAAAAAATACTTTTAATCTATATATCTATAGTTAGAGAGACACGTATGATTTTTATCATATACTGATCCTTGTATGATTGGCGAGCATATTTGGATGAAAAAATCCAACTTTCTATCAAAGAAAGGCTTTCTTTTTTTTGTTATTACAAATCTTTAAATTATTTTCTCTCAAAAAATTGTACATATTTATCTAGATAATGTTATTTTAAGAATATTTGAAAAGTCCGAATGAAAAAAATGAAAATTAAGAGACTTACGTTACAGACCAATTTGAAAAGTCGCGGTTTCTGCAAAAACGTGCTTAAAATTTTGAAAAGCATTAATAGATATATTTTCATATCATAAAAAATTTTTTATTATTTTTTTCTATTAATATACATTCCTAGGATCATAAAAATGCTTTTCTATATTCAAATATTCCTACTTATGCTGTTTCCTCGAAGGTTTTTTACTCGAAACTACCTTTATTTTACTGGATCTATTAAAAGACAAAATCGTACGCTTTACACTTCGGTTGACCCGAAATGATAAGGAAAATAGTAAGAAAATATGGAACTTGATAAGCGAATTCATAATTAACACGAAAAACATTATCTTAAGTCTTTAGTTTGTGGATAGAAGCACAGACAAGAGATTATTTAGGGATTCACATTTGACACCATTGAGCGTCTAAGGAAAAGTTTGAAATTTTATGGAAAAAATTTCTACCGATAAATGAATTTCTTTTCCGCATATTCTAAAAGATCCAAACCATCTATTCAGGTAATGAAGAAACCATTTTTTTTTATTTGAAAATGGGCAGTGGCTTCTTTGCTTAGAAAAAAAAATTCCTTGTATTTTTTCCCAATAAGTCACCATTCGACAGTACAGCGTTCGGCAGAAAGGTAGTAAAACATAACTAAACTAGATAACTAAAGAATTAATTCAATTGATATAAACACATTTTGAATACGATCGAAAATTCTGACAATCTACTCTATATTTTATATCATTTCGGCCAAGGCAATAACGCTTGGGAAGGTATTCGCGATGATTACCGTGAAAATGCTAAATCAAAATTATATGCTGATATAAATGGCTGGGTCCAATTTTGAAAATTTCGATAATACGGAGACGCAGCGCTCTGATCGACTTGTCGTTAAGAAAGTTAGTGAAATTCTTCGAGAAGTTCTAAAACACTATCACACTTTCTTTTATGAGATCGCTCCGGTAATAAACAATAATACAAACAAATATTTTGAGCTTTCCGCATAAGGCAGGATATAAAACAGGAAGCTTGATATTGAGAGTGCGAATTAACGGTGGAAGATTTATTTTTTTTTTTTCATTTATTTATTTATTACGACCTAATCTATCTAGTTTGTAATAAAGTTATTTAAAATATAATTAAATTTGTTAATTAAATTGTTGATCTCTTTAATATCATTTGGTGACTCGTTAAATGCTTTCTCGTTAATTGTAGTAATAGTTGTTCTTTAATATTACAAGTTAAACTAGATTTCTATTTCTTATGGTATAATTATGCACAAATATCTCTTATAGATTCAATAATCTCGCTGAGATAATTTAATAAGATCACGTGTTTGAGTTTAAAAATAAATATCATGTGCGATGATAAAATAATAGTTGTACGACACTTGACAGATTAAAAACATTTAATAAGTCATTTACGAGTATATGAAGTCTATGCTTTAATAATATAAATCTTATAGACCTGTTTTTCAACTTTTAGAAATTTTTTTTTCTTTTTTTGTTTTTTTTTTTTTTTTTAAATATGACCAATAATTCCGAGGATGTCCCCTGTACGATAATAGAAAATAGTGGAGAAGGAGGAACGAAGCAGCGACAGATTGCGAAGTGTATGCCTCTACCAGTGGGACATTTAATATAGCTGCGGCCACATACCAACCGTAATTAAGTTAAGGTCTATCGCACAGGGATTTTGAAGCCGGATATGCTGACTTAAGAGACGCTTTTTAAAGTTTTTACGTTTTTTAATTATTGGAGTTGAGAATTCTTTTTTTTGAAACTTTGAAGCATCATTCAAAGAAATTTGGTGCAAAGTATTTTATTCAAAGTATTGTCGGCCGTTAGTTATCACTTTTCCCCTTTTCCCCCAGGCAGCATAGGGATTTTGCTTTAAAAAGCTTTCTCTTCTTTTGAGACGAACCAAAAATCAAACCAATTTATTGGCTTCTTCGTTACAATTGAAATGTTGTTTGGCCAGGAAGTGACCTGAACAAGTGGTAGTTAAAAAAAACAATGTCCGTTGAATACATCAAATGGGTTAACACATTCCAGATTAGAGCTGCTCGACTTTTCTGGGCCAGTTTGCCTATATGAAATCGAATTTTGTTCGACTGAAAACTCACGGTACTCACGGACTTTTGATATATTGCGCGAGCTTCTCGTCCCAATTTTACCAGTAATTGTTGATAGCCTTCGCTAAGGATGAAAGACCACACCCACTTGACCAACCCAAATGGGAACAACAGGAATATTCAGCTATAACGTGCATGTTAATGGTTCATCATCATTATCATCATCGCAACGCAACTATTGTTCATCATTATCGTTCGAAAAAACCGAAAGTAAAATTTACCCCAAATGGAGAGAATTTCGTTCATAAATTGACATTTTCAAACAAGAATAACTTTATCAATGTGGACACAAACGTTGACACATGCCGAAACTTAGTGAATGACATCTGCATCCGTTTATTTCCGCCATCACCTACTCCCAATATATTTACAGGTCAATATCCACTGATACGTAACTTCGAACATGAATTCATATTATTGGAATATTTTTTAATCGAAACTTAATAAGCAATCAAACAAATTAAGCACAAATTTTTGATTCACTTATTCATTAGAGTTTTCGGAAACGGCTCTTAGTCTTTGTTGCACATTCTGTCAGCTTCAGAGATGTAAATATATATACAGCAAACATAAACAAGTAGTACTTCAACGCGATTATGTTAGAGTCAGATGATAATCCACTTGCAGAACATTTAACGCAAGAATAATTTGTTGCATCTGTCCACCTTGTAGAAGGTATTAAAATCCGGTCACCTTTTTTGAGCTTCATGTACAACTACTGACACACACTGAAATGAAATTTAAAGATAATTTCAAATGTCCAAACCATTAATTTTATTAGTAAATTAAATGATTGATGCAATTTTCTCTTTCGTTTGTGGCCTTTTCTTCTTCTTATTTTAACCCCAAACCAAAGAGAGCAAGTTTCACGTAATGTTTCGCTTAAAGCCAGAATAAATGTGATACAAAGTCAGTCATGTTATACAATTCCCACTTAATATAATACATTTGCAAAAATTTCTTAAAATAAATACAAAAAGAATTTCACAACTTTTTTTAAATTTTTATTTTATAAATTTTTTTTAAAACTTTTAAACATTTTTTTCAATTCTACGAAATATAATATGAAATCTAAAATACGTGGACATATACTTGTTCCCACGTAGGCAGATTACTTCGTTAGTCCCCTTCGCAAATTAAGTGCATACTGTATTCATACTTCTGTTAAGAGTAACCAAAAAAATCCTCCACAAGTTCCATAAAGCATTAGGTCGAGTCATAAAAGACTTTGGTTTTTTGTTACTTTCCCATTCTGCCTAATTTCGTCAAGTAGTGGCAAACAGTTGATTGATTTATTCAACTATCCTGTCACATTCTGTCATATCGTTCTTAATGAATGTCTATAAAAATTTGCAGTCTAAGCTGGAAGGTTCTTAAAGATCGGTATGTCCTTTAAAATCTTATCCTCAGAGAGCAATTTGGCAAAGCAGCTTCTAACTCTTCGATCGTTTATTACGCTCACACATCGTACGCTACATATTTTTTCAGTTGTCACTTTAGCATTATAGCTGGGTTCCCAAAGTGTAACATGAATATCCATTCACTCCATTGTAGGAGTCATGAACAATAGTGTAATAAAACGTTAGAAGCTAACAGTCATTTAAATTTACCGCGGCTATTTCATCTGAATAGACAAACAAAAACAAAAAAGGAATAAAAACAAATAATAAAATTATCTTATGTATTATATTATATATTATATGTTATATATTATATTTTATATATTATATATTATATATTATATATTATATGTTATATATTATATTTTATATATTATATA
>KK351013.1:4322880-4333602 GCA_000671755.1 Glossina brevipalpis
TCATATAAAAATAATGGATTTCTTTTTCCCCAAACTAATATGTATCCTCTGTATATAACTCAAAGTATATCTGAAGAATATAGTTTTTGTAAACTGTAACGGAAATTACCAATAAAAGGGATCTTCTATTTTTAATCGATTACAGGTACAAGAATTTAGTTCTTAATTAGTACAATAGTTAAACAACTTATTTATATGTATTTTTATATTCACCCTTAATTAGTGAAGAGACCCAGTTCTTATAGTTTCAAGTCTTTCAAGTCATAAAATCTTAATGGAAAATTTATGAATTTATAGTTCTTTTTTTTATTATTATTATTATTTTTAGAGTCCTTCTAAAACTAAATTCCCATTTTTCACGTTATTTTTTGTTTTTTTTGTTTTTTTTTTCGTAACATTTCTTAACATCACACAACAAACCTAAAAAGTTTACATTAGCACACTAAAAAGCAAAAGTAACAACAACAACAACACACTATCTTAAGGAAAATATAGAGACGAAAAACACCATTAGTTTAGTGCACATTGTTCTACATAAATATTTTACAATCATATGCAAATTTTTACAAGAATGATGAATGGGCCGGGTTTTTGTAGAGTTTTTGTTGAAAAACACATTTAAGTTGAAAGAAAAAATTTTAAAAATCATTTAAAGAAAACGGAGAATTTTTGAATATTTGCTATCTACGAGAATTAGACGGTCCAAAAAAATATTGACTCTACACGAAAAACGAAATTTATTATTTCACTCATTGATAGTTGAAAAGAACTAATGTTTTCTCTATTATTTGGTTCAATACATTTTAGACTGCAATCGCAACATTGGCTGAACTGTTAAGAAGCGCCTCTAGCAAGTCAGTACACTGACCCTGGAGACCCTCAAGACCCGCAGGACCCTCAACACCCCAAGGCCCTCAAGACCCTCAAGACCCCAAAGGCCCCCAAGACACTTAAGGCCATCGAGACCCTCAAGACCCTGAAGACGCGACTCTGTCTCCTGGTCTCCCCCTCACGTTCTCCCCCCCCCCCCCCCCCCCCCCCCCCCCCCCCCCCCCCCCCCCCCCCCCCCTCCATTACTAACGTGCTCCTCCCCACTCACTCACGTTCTCCCTCCCAAGTCACTCACGTTCTTCCCCCTACCTGGTACTGGGTCCAACGGGGCCATAGGTCCCATGTCCCGGATTTTGTATGGGCCAGGTCTCACCTGGTACTGGGTCCCACGGGGCCATAGGTCCCCGGGCCTGGATTTCGTAAGACCCGGGTCCTACATGGCACTCGGTCCAAGACCCTCGAGGCCCCAAGGCCCCAAGAACCTCAAGACCCCAATACCCCCAAAGATCATCAAGACTCTCAAGACCCTTAAGGGTTCAAATCTCATCGCTAGAGTTTTTTCATAAAAATGAGAAAACAGCTACAAATCCGATAACCTAAGCTTTTGCTAGTGCTCTCATCTGTAGTCTAAGAATTCATTTCATTTAGTCTAGAGTATAATAATAATAATAATAATAATAATATTTTAGACTAGGCAGCAAGATTTCATTTTCATCTAAGCGCGTGCATATATGCACGGTATATGAATTTGTAAAAAGTATCGCGTAGATAATTTCGATTTTCAAGTTCTTCTTAGAAAACTGTTTGTAACGAGAGTACAAATAAAAGTCGCCGTCGTTTGATAAAAGATAATAAACCCTCAAAAAAGTTTTGTTGAAAATGACATATGTAAAACGTAATATCGTAAATTTTGGTAATATCGTAAATTTGGTTATCTGGTAACAACAACATAACCTTCAAGTATTAGCGACTTCATATCAGCATCACATAAACTTTTTTCATACAAAAATATCAACTTTTGAGCGGAATGAATGTCATTTGCGAAAAAATTTTCATTTTCCTCTGTAATTCTAAAGATATTATCACTAAATCCTTACAAGCGATGAACAGTAGTTACGTTAGGAAACTCAAGGCGTAAATAACTACGATGCAGACTAAGCGAACCATTGATGTGGATGACATGGTCGTTTAGAAAAACTCGATCAGGAAACTTCGGCAGGGCTGACCAGCATAACGCTTATTTATTACAAATGAACCTGTTTGTACGCTACCTTAAAATGATAATTTTCTTTCCCTTACGATATTCTCTCTCAGATTTCATCTAAAAGACGTAAGAAGTAGCAGTTAGTGAAGGACAATATTTTCACTAAAACATAAAGTACTGTTCTTACATAATAAATTTCTAATTTTTTATAGAAAACGGCGGAAACTTATTTGTATACCTAGCACCTTTTTTTGTTTTCTACTTGTTTTATCTAAATTTATCACACATTGAGGCTGTTTAAATTATTCAAACAACAAACAAATTTAACACATATTGTGTTCACCCAAGTACTTACTCATATTAAACACACTTCTGTGTATAAATTTTCAAAGTTGATTATTTAAACTAAGCTTAACGCGTTCCACTGTTCATGATTATAATATATAATGTTTTTTTTTTTTTTTTTTGCAAACCTGTGATTTAAGCTTCAATTTCGTTTGGCATTGCTTCCAATTATTATCCATATCGTTATAGTGTGAATTCTATCATAAGTACACTGAGAATAAATTCACAAACGCAATATGTTCATATAAATATTATCCCTATTGAGTGTAATAAAATCAGGTAACAGCTGTAACAGATTTACTTGATGTTAAACACAATAAAGCATTACAGGTGTACATACTACACCTACAACAACATCTGTCATATCCTTTATATTCTTCCCAGTATTATAAGAGCTTTTGTGATGACAATTTTTTTTTCTGTTGAATTTCGAAAATAATTTTCTTTAGTAGTTTTTCGCCATTTAAGTTTATTTTATATTGATTGTGTAACAAACTCAAGTAAACGGAAATAATTTTACAAAGTATATGCGCTCTTAAGGTGCCAACAAGGTGTTAGAAACTAATTTGCACCCACCCAAGTAGTGTGTACATGTATAGATGGGAGATTTATCACACTTCCAAGCAAATATATTAAAGTTATTACAAATATTGCTATTTAAAGCTCTCTCACCTAGCTTAGTATGGTCATTTTTACACTAAAATTTCAGGCGTAAAACCTTATATTGGGTGTGGAAATATATTCCATGTATTTTCTTTTTTTTTTTAACAAAATTTAAATTTATTTAAAAAATACTTCTGTTATAAAACTTAATAATCGAAATATTCACTGTCTTCTTTGCCTCTTATCCGGTAGCTTAAGGATGACCACAAAGTAGAAAGTTCGCCTTTTCGAGACGAAATAGTCATTGATCCATTTTCAAATGCAGATATCCAAATTTTGGAACCGTTCCTGTTCCGAGTTCAATATGTGAAGGCATCGATCTGAATCAATGGTAATCAGAAGCTGGGGCAGATCTAGTGAATACGCCACAACAGGGATAACTTCCCATCCCGAATTGAACATCACGAACTACGTTGCTGACGCTGCGGACGGATGGACAATCGGACATATGTAAACGTTTATTGTCCACGAAATTATAAGTTTTCGTACAAAACTTCTCAAGCTACTTCGTAACTGTTTACTTCATTTTCATCCCAAACCAATGTATTGCTCGTATTGTATTTTCACCCTAAGTGAACTTAATCCTTTCCGTAGCTTCAATTTCATATTTTTTTTTTTTTTTTTTTTTCAGTTTAAAACATAATATAATATATAGTGCCGTTGCTGTCATCCATTTCTTTATACTCTAGTATATAATGAACGACAGCTCGTAAACAGCTGAAACTGATACCACCTGTACTTATGTAACGTGAACATCTAAACTATTTCGGTGAAAAATGAACGCGTCAAGTACATTTTATAAAGCAACCGCACAACACAGAGAATATGTACTCGTATACTTACCTAAAATATGATGCCTAAATACATATTGAAAACTGAATGGCTTTCAAAGGTGTCTTGTTAAGTAAGCTTTCAAAAATACTTCAAAAGTTTTGCTCGTTCAACAATGTTGAGGTTATGTTCAATCTCCGTATTCGCTAAATGCGGGCGTATTAATTTCATCGCAATCGATATGATCTTTGCTAAAAGATTTGCAGATATGTCATCGACGTTTTTCCGAAATTAATGAGAAACAGTAATGCTACTTTGGGAATTTTATTCGCAAATTCTCGTAACCTGCGACCTGTAGGTTGACCACAAAAACATATGGACAGACATGAGACAACCGGACAGGTTTAAAACGATTTAGATCATAATTCTTTTGGACCTCTTCAAGCAATATAGAAACCTTCTTAAATTAAAAAAAAATAGGAACTAAAATTCATATCTGCAGTGCGCCATCGGCTCCCAAGAAGAAGCTGAAGCATTCACAAAATATCCACCTTATTGTGACACTCTACACAGGGACAATTAACAAAATGTAACGACGTAACGTAACGTAATCATTTATCTGATAAGAATACATAGCAAATGTAGTTTCTTGATTGTTTTTCGATGGACATAAGGAAGGAATATGTTATGCGTACATATGATGCGGTGGTTAGCTTTATGGTTGGCATTCATTTTTTTTGTGAATATACTTTAGAAGCTATGCAACAATCCCCATTGAAGAGCGTTTCACTATTCACGAGATTTCAGAATAAATATACTTGCTATGCATAGTCCAGAATTTCTCTCCGTATAGAGGATGTTTCTATCTAGGACTCCATAAATACCACGATACTCCACGGGAAACCGTACGAAGCGATTAGATAGAGACCATTCTCCACAAACAGTGTATTGAACGAGCAAGACTTATAAGTTGCAATATCTCTTGGCACGACTGGGCCCTCATAGGTTTATTTCGATTTTTGAATATGTTAGATATTTAATTAGGTCCTTCCAACTATCCGTACTTGGAAAGTCATCGACATAGCTGAAACGCTAGCTATGCTCCCATATTCAATACTGTTTTGATTAACCATACAATTTACAAAGTACAATACAAAGAACGTAGAGAAGGGATATTCTTAAATTTCCTCCTTCAACCCTCGAGAACCCGTCAACGGGCATCGATATTTAAGCCTTAAACTCCTTTTAGCCGTTGAGTCGTACTATCTTAACTTTTAAAGCTGGGACTAAGTAGAGATAAAATTTTGAGTACATGTATATTCCGTTTTTTTCAGAACATAATTTACCCAAGCCATCCATCTTGAAGTTGAAAGGTATTCAATCCCATTTTTTTTTTGTCATTCTTTACTATAATGATTTCCATTTTTATCTGATAATCCATCTGAAACTGCAAATCTGTACCAACCACACACACAGTGGTCGATACAAAAGTGCTCCTGAAATTGAATGATCTCTTTATGTATTTTTCGAAAATTGAAAATTTAAAAATAATATCCTTATGATTCTGATTTTTGCATAAGATTTCATTTTTTGATTTTCTTTGTTACAGGTGCTGCTATCAAATGTTACGTTTGCAATAGTCATAAAGATGCAAATTGCGCTTTAGAGATCCCTCCAGATAATTTATTAAAAGACTGTCAGGAGGATTATTCAACTCGAGGCAAAGGTATACCAACATATTGTCGCAAGATTACACAAATTATCGAATTTTCGGTTAATAATTGTAAGTTATTTTTATAATCAAAAAAAAAAAAAAAAAAAAAAAAACCGATTTAAACTTGACTTCATTTTATAGTGCCGCCTGATAGTCGTGTTATCCGTACTTGTGGTTTTCAAAATCAAACATCGACCAATTATTGCTATCAACGGGCCGGTTTTGGTGGCCGTCAAGTAGTGTGCTCCTGTGATACAGATAATTGCAACGCATCTGTTGGCCTACAATCCACTACAATGGTTGTTGTAGTTTCTTCATTACTTGTCGGTTTCGCTTCAATACTAAAGAAGTTCATCTAAGAGTATTAAAAATTTTAATAAAAAAAATTCTTTTCTATTTTATTTTGGTTTACTTCCATAGAAATGTTTTTACGCTTTGTTATAAATTTTTCTTTTACTATCTCTCTCTCTCTCTCTCTCTCTCAATCGTCTTAATTAGTTAATTGTTTTATATATATGATTATGTTAACCAAAACCCACGCATAAATACGTAGATCTGATAAAGTTTCTAAACATAATTTAAAGCATTTTATGCATTGCATCGCATAACTATATTGTAAAATGAAACGCAAATGGAGAAAATGTTGAATTAAAGGTAAAAAAAAAAAAAAAAAAAAAAACTTCAATAAAAAATAAAATTTAATCACAAATATGAATTATTATTATTATATTTCCAGAAGGACTTTTCTCAAGACGATGATGCGGACCTAATAGTGCTGATATCTTTTTATGATAAAGAAAATAAGAAAAAAATTTTTTTTTTTTTTAAAAAAATGCAAAAGTAAATATTAAATACTAAAAATGTTAGACAATTTTTAAAAATAATTGAAAAAAAAATCATATTCGTCTAGTGGGCGAATCTTTTTTTGATATTCCCCAACTCAAAGCAATTCATAAAGAAATACAAAGAATTTTAAGGAATCAAGTTTTAGATTACATAGTATCAGTACAGTATCAACTCAATATTCTAAATTACGGGGTTTTGACTTACTAAGGACACGCGTTTGATATTGATGAGTCATTTACATTAAGTTCTATATCGATATCTACGGGAGACTATATATTATCGTTTTAAATCTATTAAAGGTAAGGATTTAAAAATCTGTCTTAAATCAATTAAAAATAATTTCCTTAACAGACTTTTCTTTCGTCCGTAAAGAATTCCAGACTTGTACAAACAACCAAATTGATGGAGAATCTACTAAGAGTTAGTGTGTAGGCTCGATGAAAGTTAATTTTTTTTTTTTTTTTTTTTTTTTTTTTCATATAACGAACAGAGTATCAAATTTACCTTTCGATGGGACGGACACGTTTAATGTGAAGGGGACATTAAAAAAAAAAAAAAAAAACTTTAGCAGTTAAGCTAAAGTTTTTAAAATATATTGTACATCATCCTTACATTAGCTTTATTTGAAAAACGAGAAAAAAAAAATGAAATTTTTTCTAAATTTAATTTTAAGATTTAAAAAAAAGCCAAGCCAACATTCCCTAGAGTATATTCGAAAGTCATCAGTATATGAAAACCTACCGTTCAGTAAATAAATATTTACGATTTTTTTATTATAAAACTTTTTAGATAAAAATTTTATTTGATAAAAGAAAAAAGTGAAACAAAAAATCTAAACTAAACATAAAAAAAATGTTAATTTTTACAATATTTTAATATAATACTAATAATTTTAAGTTTTTGAAAACAAGAGCAAACTGGAGCAAATAACAAAAGAAAAATTCATTGAAAACAATTCAAATTTAGCGTAAAAATTAAAAGCAAGCTTTGCCAATAAAAAGAAATGAAAAACAAACAAAAAAAGAACAAAAAAACGAAGATGAAATTTTCTTAGACATCGAGAAACCTATAGATTTTCTCTGTCTGTCCGTCTGTCTGTTAATCTATTTCTTTCAATCTCTCTTTTTTAATTATTCGTTCAATGAATCCCTAGCTATACATACATACATATTGGGTTGGTATGAAAGGAATTTCAGGATCGACACTCCCTCTTATCTAATTGTATTGAGTTGAGACAGAGAGAAACAAAGGACATTCGTTGAAATTTCGAAGAAATTCGTCGAAATTTCTTTCCGGACCAACCTATTAGTTTTTGTAAATTTTATGCACAATCATATTTGAAAACCTCTAGCACACTAGTTCATCTCTTAATGTATGTAACAACTGCCAAAAAGATTGTTTGCAATTAATAAAAAAATATTTATGTTTTCATTATTTTTCCTTTTTATCGATCAGATTTTATTAAATTATTTTGAAAATGAAATTTCAATGTTTTTGCATATTTTCATTTATTTTTATTTAAATATATTATTAGATCCTTTCAATAAACAAACCAAAGACCAAAATTTTGCGTAATTATTCGTATCACTGAATCAATCAAAGCGACAAAAAAAGGTGACAGTCAAATCAAAAAATGTACCTATCTTCGGTTTAATATAATAATTGTATCTCCGATTCTCTAATCAAGGCATTATTCTGCACATAACAGTTTAAGGCTCCATATAAACTAAGATGCAATACAGGGACTCAATCTAAACAGTTTAAACCCCTACGTAATATCAGATGTAGTATAAGAACTATGGTATATAAAATTGTTTTGCTAATAATCAATGAATAACTCCACAAATATTCGACTTCATATTCTTTATATCTATTCATTTTAGAAAAATTCTTTAAATAAATAAGATACTGAGGGCCTTGCGAAATAGATCATTGATCGATGATTTCTGTAGACGGAGATCCCGGCTCCTCAGGCGCTAAGGGAAGAAAGAAGAAACATCTACGTTTGAAGAAAGCTTTCATTCAAGCCTGGCAGCCAAGTATTCAAAGTCTTCATATATTAGATAATACAAAGACCTTTTAATTAATAAAAATTAATTTCAACTCTGATGTAAACTAAGATACCCGTAAGATTATATTGTTTAGAAGAGTATTCTATGCTTGGGGACCACAAGCTGTTTTTAGCATTTTTTTTTTTTCTCTATATTTGGGGAAGACAATAAAACTCAAATTATTGCCAAGAAAACGCAAGATCCACGAACGTCCATGACCACTTTCTTGTTGATGTCTTCAGGAAATTCCAATTGTCTGCCCTGTTAGTTGTAGAAGATATCATAAGAAAAATTGACCTAAAAGAATACAATAAAAAAATTAAATTTAAAAAAAAAAACCAACGAAATATGTCGATAGCATCTATCGCATTGTTGTTTATAAATTGTAACTTATTGCATCTAGATCAGGTGAGTAATTCCATTACTTATCTTTTGATTTACTTTACAGTTCTCGTTTTGGAGAGAAAAAGAAAAAAAATTAAATCTCAATAGAGAACTTTGAGATCCATATGTGACCACAAAAATTGAATTTCTAAATGAAATGACACAGGACTAGAGTTTGGAGCACTCACTTCCATACCTCAAAGAACATTTCGGCTTAAAGATTATGCACTTGCATGCGATTCATTATTTTTCCCTGAAAAAATAAAAAAAAAAATTGTTTCATTTTAATTTTGAAGAAAACCGAAGGAATCGTCCAATAAAACTTGAAAACGTTAAATGTACTAAATAAATAATCGAAGACCCATGTTTGAAAACTATATTTAATTATATTTCTCTTTAATTTCTAATCAATAAATACTTGACCGCGGCAAAAGTTTCGAAATCACAAATATAAATCTTATTTACTGTTTTCGAAAAATTTAATAATCATTTGCAATTTTGATTGGAACATGTAATGAAGTTACGAAGGTTCAAAAAAAACATTAATGTGCCTAACGCTTTACATATTATTCACGAAAATCCGTATATTAGACAATATCGTAGCAGGTAAAAAACAAGGAAGTGAACCGTCATCTCCCCCAAATATGTTACTACTTCCTCCACAGACACACACACACACATGCTTTAATCTTCATTATTTCCCTTAATTTTGTATGTATTCCGGACCCAAATAATCCATACCAATGACGCGGAAAGTGTAACCATTTTCTATGTATTCCGGACCCAAATTGTTATTGTTGTGTTTCTGGTGGGTACAAAGTTACGCCAAAAGCACTACCGTGGAAATACCGAATAAGTACAATGTTACCTTTTCCTATTACATTTGTTTATGGGTAATCATGTTATCCTACCTACCTCTCTTTCCTAAACTATTTATGCGCCATAACGATTAGCGTTGCCTTGACATCCGCCATAGAAGAATTCTTTGCAGACGTTTGCGTCACTATCGTAGTAAAAATTTAATTTGAAGCCGCGGCAAGGACCCCAGATATCAAAAACATGGACTAGTAAATCATATGGCAGTTTGTCACATTAAATATTCTTCTGCAAAAACAATCTCTCCTATATATCAGGCACAAAATGTACTACTAATATTTAATGTTTAATATAAGAGAAAAAAAGTGTTTTCAAATAATGTTTTTTATATGTTATTTATTCATTTGTTCAGTTTGGCAAGCGAAACAAGCAGTAGTTTAATTTTTTATAAGTCTCCTCGGGCCATTTCATGCCTCCTCGGGCTTCAGGATTCAAGCCTCCTCGGGCCACTTCAGTCCAGTCATTTCTCTCATTTATTCACTCCTCTCATATATTGGTGTTCAGTCCTCTTATTTTGCTGTTCAGTCCTCTCATTTTGTAAATATAATACACGTAACCCTCCTGTAACGCGGTTTTGTTACAACAATATTTTATTAATTTGGTAGATTTATTAGTTATTATATATGAATATTTTATGAAATATTATAGCAATAATATTTTAATTTAAAATTTACATTAATTCTATATAATTGTACGTATAATGCATATTGTATTAATAAATATTTGTAAGTTTACATAGTATTTAATGCTTCATTTTTAGTTATATATATGTATATATATATATATATATATATATAACTAAATATTATATAAATCATTATAACGTTATTCGCAAAAAATCGAAAAATTTTCTATAAGGGAATTTTTCAGGATGCAATTTACCTCGCTTTATGAGGGTTATCTGTATATTCATACTCACACTTTTGCAATTAGGAAAGAAAAAATATGTGTGCTGCCTAAACAGTAAAGTGTGTTTGCGTAACTGTAAAACAAAAGAGTACATTAAAAACTTCTTGATCATTGCCGAGAAGAAATGA
>KK351013.1:4343390-4374475 GCA_000671755.1 Glossina brevipalpis
ATATATATATATATATATATATAAATTTGTTAATTAATATATGTGATATCTATTAAACACGATCGTTAATAAAACTATATCGTTCAAATATGTATATGTGTCGGATATGTGTTGTGTAAATATTTCATTACTACTTATATTGTTGTTAAATAAAAAATTTGGTTCAATTTTACTTTTAAAAAAAGAAAAGAAAATCCAAGTACATACATATATAAAAACAGTATATAGTAAGCCAACGCTCAGTAACTTATGTCATTATTGTGACCCCGATGGACTGATTCATCTTTCTAAATTCCAAAGTGATGTAGTATTTTTTTTTTCTTATCTAATAATAATATATGTATACCAATCATATTATATAATTGAATGTAAGAATGAATTCTAGCAAATAATGCAAAATTTTTATTACTTTTAACGTAGAAAACTGAAAAGTTTTTTTTCTTTTAAGGAAATAAATGTGAGGTCGAAATATGGAAATAAATCCTCTAAATATTTGATGTATGATTTTATTTTTTTCCCTTGCAGAAGGAGCAATTTTGGGATTTTTATCTAACTTTGTAGTAATAAATAATATAAATCTATCCTTACAGGCTGTAATTAAAAGCTTAATAACGTAGAAGTAAACACTCTATTTTCAAAAAATACTTTCTTTTAAAAATATTTTTCTGAAAAGTAAGTCTCTTAGATGATATCATCTTCAAAAATATGCTACAACTGTTTAATTCCATACGCCACATTTATGTTTTGGACTTTATATTTATCGACTCCCGAAGAAATTTAATTTGTCCTAATAAAATTATCTATATGAAAAAGAAAGAAAGAAAAGTATTTAAAAAAGTTGAAATTAAATTCAGATACTTATTATTCTTGCCTTTTTATATTTTAGTTAAATGAGGAAATTAAATTAAAATGTTTTAAACATGGAAATAGCCAGCTAAGGCAATGCCATTCACAGCCAGTTAGTCCTTGAACGGAGTTTTTAATTTTTTTTACAAAACTCTTCAATATTTATATGTTGAGCTAACAGCATACTGTGAAATATTGTTGTAGTATTTCTTGCCAATTCTTCCGGTGTTCCCAGCTCTTTGATTTCACCTTGATCCATAACAATGATTCGTTCTACACTATTTAAACCCGAAAGACGATGAGCTATGAGTATAACTGTCGAATGTTTAAAACAATTACGCAAAGCCTGATTTATAGCAAATTCACTATCGCTGTCTAGATTCGAAGTACCTTCATCAATGCATATAACTTTGAAGTTTCGTAGAAGAGCTCGGGCAAGACAAATCAATTGTTTCTGGCCAGCCGATAAATTGTTGCCACCTTTCTCTAGTCTACCGTCTAAACCTCCTAAATTTTGTACTAAATAAGTGATAGCTGTACAATTTGTAATTGCATGTAAAATTTCTGTATCATGATACATTAAACGAGGATCCAGATTTTCACGTACTGTGCCTTCAAATAAAAATGGTTCCTGTGTTATTAAACCGATACGATCGCGCAATACATTCAAAGATAATGCTCTTAAATTGACAAAATCCAAACTAATTTCTCCACAAGTTATAGGTTCTACTCTTAAGAGTGCTGCTAAAATTGAAGATTTACCAGCTCCCGTACGTCCCACTATAGCCAAACGTTCAAAAGCTTCAGTTTTAAATGTTAAATTCTTTAAAGCTGGTTCTAAATGTTCACGATAGCGAAATTGAACATCATTGAAACTTAATACACCTTGATTGGGCCAACCGAATGGAGGATTTACTAAGGCCTCAGAACGATCTTCACTATCTAATTTTAGATATTGATATAAACGCTCTACCGCTACTAATTCTTGTTCAGTTTCAGCGATCGCATTTAGTACGCCTCCTAGTAAGCTAGTGATCGATAAAGCATAAGATATAGCCAAACCCACTAAACCGGGATTAATGGCATGTGCTGCAGTAACCGAAGCCAAGATGCCAGCACCTCCTACTAGCAAAGCACCCAATAATTGCAAACGTAAACTTAACCAATTTTGCGCGGCTGAAGCAGTTAATTGAGCTTTCATACTTTCTTCTAGTTTTGTAAGAAAATCGCGTTGAAAACGAACGCTGGCCCGCATAGTACGAATTGTCACCAAGCCTTGTATAGTCTCTGTAAAATGAGTATACAACGGAGATAGAGCATTGGTTGAAAGACGTCTAATATCTCGCGATGCATGACGATATCGATATTGTAAATTCATATAGATTGGTATCATTGGAACAATAATCAAACCAAGCCAAGGCATGGCATATAAACTTAGGCCAATTGCACCTATTAAGCCCACCAATTGTGCCAAAAATATATTCAGAATGAAAGGTAAGGAATCATCGACAGTATAGGTATCCGAAGAAAATCTGTTTAAAATACGACCCACAGGAGTAATGTCGAAGAAATTAAATTTGGTCTAAAAAAAAGAGAGAAATCAAAAATTAGTTTAAATTTTTTTTCACAAAAAAATGTCTACTTACATACATAACTGCATGCAGTAATTTCTCATGTATATATTTGGCAGCTTTCAAGCCAGCATAAGCAAAAAGAAACGCTCTGGCTAATGTAAGTAGAGTATTGCTTAAGGTTAATGAAGCGTATATACCTAAATAAAAGCTTGTACTGTGGGGAGGAGCCGTAGATACATTCTTCGTGTTTTTGTAGACAGGCTTTACTAGATGGGCGAGAGTAGTAGAAGAATTTTTATTGCCATCCAATGTAGAATCGGTAACCCAATGGGCTAACCAAGCATCCGATACATTTCTAGTAATTTGCATTAATACTACTGAAAACAAGACACTAACAGCTAATGGATTTGTAATTGCTTTCCAATAGCAAGCGAAAACCTTTGAAGATAAATAACCAAATTCTCGAGTTTCGTCCACCATTAAATCATCAATTTTCTTCTTTTCTTGATCGATATTCGACTTTTCCAAATCAATTGAATTTTTACATTCCAAGTCCAAGTCATTATTCAGATCTTCCCTACTATCTTCCAAACTCAAATCAATGCTTTCTGACATATAGTCACTAGGAGTTATTTTGCCATTCTCGATATTTAAAATCTAACAAAGGAAAAGGTTTTTGAAAAAGTATTATGAAAAATTTTATAGAAATACCTGATGGGCATAATAGAATAAAGTAACATTACGTGTTACAATAATACGTGTCTTATCCTTTAGTAAGCCCAACAAACAATGCTTTACAATGTGATGAGCAACATGACTATCCAAGGAAGCTAAGATGTCATCAAAAATGTAAACTAAAAATAAAAATTTGAATAAAAGAAGAAACAAATCTCTTCACATCCACCAATTAAAGGGAAAATGTGGAGATTTCAGTTTTATTAAAATTGCATTCGCAGTTGCAATATATACAAACACGGACACGATTAAGTAGACTCTCTTTTCTTTTGCACGAACCACACGTTTGTACAATTTTATTAAATTTTTTCCATTGAATGTAAATGAGGAAAACTTGCCTTTCTTATTTTGATAAACTGCCCGTGCTAAAGCAACTCGTATCCTTTGCCCACCTGATAAGGTATGACCATTTTCACCTACGCCCAACAAATCACCGCCTAAGTTGCTAATATCTTCACATAAAGCGCAAGCGTAGAGAACAGATTTGTATCGTTGCTCATCAAACACGCTGCCCCATATAATATTGTCACGTATAGTACCGCGTTGCAGCCAAGGTGATTGCGAAACATAACCAAAACCTTTAAAAAGCAAAAAGGTGTTTGAAAACTAATAGTAGTCCAGAATTTTATATTGAAAATTACCTGAAGTTATATCTTGAACACAAATCGAACCTTTAAGACAGTTAATATCACCCACTAATGCTGCTATGAAACTGCTCTTGCCACCGCCTACTGGACCTTTAATGCATACTAATTCCCCCTTTTAAAAATACAATATGAAAATTTTATATCAAATCACGATTGGAGGGGAAATGTTTTACTTTTTTTATGAGCAAATTAATATTTTCCAAACGAAAATTGTGTCTCAGATTAATTTCATCAGTCTGTAGAGTATCATGTTCAAAAGTAGCATTTTTTAATTGCAAAATTACTGGAGCTTCATTCACCAAATCAACGGAAGAATTGCCTTTAACAACTGGATTATAATAAGAACCGAAATCCAAATCCGGCAGCTACACAGGTAAAAAAAAAAAAAAAAATAGAAAATTAAAGCATTAAAATAGTTTGTAACTGAAACGTCCTTACATCAATTAACTCTTGAACACGTTTTATAGAAATCCACGATTCTATCAAACCATTCAAGACCCATGGAAATGCATTCAATGGTCCTATAAGTAAATTCAATAGAGCTACACTTGTATAGGTGGTAGTGGCTATAAGAGGATTTCCCATCCATACAGAAACACCAAACGTAAAGAAGCACATTAATACTGGAGTAGTAGCCCAAAAATACACACACAATGCATCCAGGTATTTACGTTTTGCCAAAAATTTTATTTCTTTTTTGCGTAGAATTAATATTTTTTGTAGAAAAATATCTTCCCAGGCATGTAACTTAATTTGTTTGGCTCCATTTATAACCTCTTTTGTAGTCGACAGACGAGCATCTTTAGCTGACATTAAGCCTTGCGAGTAATTAGCTATACGTTTAGCTAACCAGCGATTGATGGGTATAAGAGAAACAGCAAATATTACACCAGCTATGAAAGCGGCCCCCAATTGTGTATATAATAAATAGAGAGTTGTAAATAGTTGAAACGGTATACTCCAAAAAGAATGAAACGATATGCAAGAATTCACGATACGATCAGTGTCCGTAGACATAAGATTTAGAATTTCAGGTTGAGTATTCTTAAGTCCTCTTGCCTCCAAAGATTTACGATAAATAGCACTAACCATACCGATTCTCATTTTCATTCCAACCATAGACATACGCCAACTGAAATGCGTGGAACAAAAGGCATCTATAATTTCGATAAACATAAGCGTAATATTTAATTTCATTATTTTATATTAATTAAAAAACTTACATAGTAATTGTGTACAAAAAAGACCCGAAGCATATAGGTATGGTTGCCAATTCACCGATTCATCATGATCTTTATGCGCTGGCTCTTGGGCCAACAAACCGCCCAATAGTAAAGGGCCTGCAAACGTGGATATATCAGCCACAAACCGCAGAATACCAATTAAATAGAATTCTTTGCCAAACACTTTATGTAAAGCCCAAAATAAATTTTTTGTTGACGATATGCTAGTCTGGAATCGTTCACTGATTCGCGATATATTTAAAGCATCCGGTAAATCGAATAAATCCTCGATACGTTTTAGATTGCCAGCAACACCTTTCGATATCAATGGATTCACCCAATGAAAAAGAAACCGTGAACTTAAATTTGCTTCATCTTGGGCATGTCCTAAATGAGCTTCGTGGAAATCAAAGTGAAAATATGTATAACGTTGGGCAAGCAATGCACTATTTTCGCTATCTGCTGGACCATTTTCGTTCTCATCAGGAAGATAGATTGGTACATAGATAGCACGGCCCTTCGGTAGCAAAGTTGTTAAATAACAAATATCCAACAGGAATATGATAACACTCCAGGGCCACCAATCAAAATCCAAACTTGAACGTAACCATATAGCATCCAAGACGAAAATAGCCAACCAGACAACTAGCATGAGTAAGGGACCACGATGACTCAGCTCACCGACTCGCCGCGAAGATAAGAGATGACCTATATATGAAAATATTTCAGAATTTAAACATTCCGAAATGGTTCATTTCGTATCTACCGCTATGTACAAGCCACATTAAAACTTCCGTACATGATATTAAAATATCAGAGTCGTACAATTTAGTACCCAAACGATAAAACTCCTCAAGTTTTATAACAGCAAGCAAAGCCAAGAGAAGCGATACCAATACCCTTATATTAATAGCCCTTAATTGGGTACGATTGCGTGACACACAACGTTTATAAAGACCGAAATTGTATGCCGAAATTGCAGCAAACAAAGAATAGGTAGGAAATTGTAATACAATTTCTTGGAAGCAGGGCAACAAATCATTTGATTCACTTCCAAAGGGCCGTAGCCCCGTCACGCAGAATTGGTTCCAATCCCATGAAATGTTTATCCATTTGAAGTCAAATGTCATTTTTGCAAGCAAAGAAATACTTTCCGTGTTCTAATTAATATATAATGAATTACACCAAACACCATTGTATCTCCATTATATATTTGTAAAAAAGTGATTATTACGTGTTCTTATGACTAATGATTTGCTCAATTTCCGATTTTAATCTAATAAAAAAGCCTAGTCTCGATCTAAACTCACTCGAAAAATCCTCAACTACTGATAGAATTTGTAAACAATAAATGTTGACACATGTCTGCTTCATTTAAAAAGCGAAAATGTTGCCAGATCTTTGAAAAACCAAAGAGAATTGAATAGTAATAGAAACTGAATACACTTTCTGTTAGTAGAAAAAAAGCATTAGCAAATGAATCCATTAACATAAAAGACATGTTCTACATTTAGATAATATAGTATAAATCAAAAAATATTAATAGAAACTTAAATGGATTTTTCGCTTTATTTTTTCAAAAGCAAGTGAAGAACTTCTCGCTTCACTTATTAGGCTTTAAATAAGGAATACATAAGAAGTCGCACTCATATGCCTTACGACACCGTTTTGAACTTCTGGCATACCTACGTACAATCTTCGCGCGCTTATTAGACTCTGAAACTTAAACTGAATTCATTGGAAGCAATAAATTTCGAAATACGGCCTAATGTGTGATAACGCTATAATTCTTGATTGTATTGTTATTATTATTATATTGTATCTAATAAAATAAAAAAAATTCGAATAGTTTAATTACTGTTAGATTGGTGGGTGTCAAGGTTATTTTGGAAATTAAAGAGAGAGATAGAGAACCAGCATGGTGGAATAAATTCAAAGTACGTTCCGTACCTTCCGCTAAGACTTAGCTTTTGACATAAATGGATAAGAATATCAGTAAAATTTATATGATTTACTATATTTTATATACTCAAGAACGAAGAAATCGCATATCCTTTAAAATTTCAGTACAAACCTAAGTAGATAGTACCATTTTGACGAGTGCAGAAAATGTCTTCATGGCAACGAGGGGATCTTTAGCTAATGATTTTTTTAGTACAACATTACAGCATTCTAATGGGATATAAATCCGCGTATTTTTCATTTAGAAAAGTGTCGCCAGTGATGCATTTGGCCGTGAATAAGAAAAAAACACCTTGGAAAGATCTTGTGATGAAAGCAAAAAATATGTTTTATTTTTTCAAAAAAAAAGGTATATCTGCACACATAATAAGAATCGAAGAATATCTGTACTGTATCCTAATATAGTAATAAAAATTGTTTTTGCCTAATCTAAATTCGTGTGACTAGACGTCAAAATACAAAAAAAAAATTCACAATATTAATTTGACTATTTGTTTTGTAACTATTAAATAGCTTGTGACATATTTGTGATGTTGTGATGAATACAGAAGAATAATCGCTAACTTTTTTAAGTTTCAAAAGAAGAACTTTACTTTACTCAGCAAAAGGAATCATTAGAATTTTAGAAGAAGAAGAAGAAGATGTCAACAACATAGCTAACGAGAATGTTCAAATATTCGAACGTTCTAAGTAAGAAAATAGGAGAAAACGAGCAACAACTACTACGAATAAGCCAAATAAAAAACAACTAAATGAATCTTTTTAAAATTTTAATAAATAAAAGTATATTTACATTTTTCAATTTCTAATTTCATTCCTCTTAAATTTTTCACCGGCTTTTTCATATTATAAGTTGAGAACAAAAGAAAATATATTTTTTTTAATTATTGAATCATGTCTAATATAACCGGTGTAATAAATAAATTATGCGCTGAATTGCGCTCTGAAAAAATTGGTACACGAAATAAAGCAGCTGAGGAACTAGATAATCATTTAAATTCTTCCAAAAGTGAATTGCTTTTACAACTATCCAAGCGCAATAGCGACGATGTATCGTGGACGACAGTTTTTAAAAGCACCATTGATGCTACAATCAAGGTAAAGGACAGCTGTAACTAATGAAAGGTGTTGTATTGTAAAATGTTTACATTTGTTTATTTTAATAAGCACGCCATTAAAGTCGAAGCAGCGAAGGATACAAAAACTTATCAGTCCATGCGAAATAAATGCAGCATTTATAAAGCTATCTTTAATAAACTAATTAATTACAATTTGGAAGGTAAACAAAATATAATTGTTTCAACCTAAAGTTGCTTTAATTTCTATTTCCAAATACTTCTAGATCCTGAACATTTACTTAACAAAGCCACATTATTTGAAGGCTTCCAAGATGGTTTTAGATGTAAAGCAGCTGTACAACAATTTAATGATTTATTTTTGAACATCCTTAATCAGGGTATTTTTAAGTCACACACATATGTGCGCGAACTTAAACTTAATGAGTTTAGCAGTGGGTTATCAATTCATTACAAGATTTTATACAATTTTTATTACTTGATTATCTTTCTTTACAGTAATATTATCTTACCTATTTGACACTAATAACGGAGACGGACATAACTTTAATGCCTTAAAAACTATCATCAAAACCATTGAATTGTCTCAGGAATATGTTTTATTAAATGCAGATGTTATGACATATTTTCCAGAAATAATGAATTTCATTCCGGCTGCTAATGACGACTCCCGTAAAGCTGATGTAATTAGACTCTATTACCTAATGATTTCACAGGTTAGTTAAAGGTATAGTTTTGACTTAATTATTTCATATTTTATTTTTTGTTATTTTCTTTAGAACTTTGTGGACTATCACCATATTATATGTCATGATTTGCAAAATATAGTACCTGCTCTCTGTGGCTTCTACCAGTATAACATGCAAATTACGACCAAGGTATTCTATTTACTTTACTTTTATACAAAGTTTATTCTAAAAAAAGCTGTCTCCTAGGAAATGCTCTTTAAATCATTATTAATCTCCATTGAGCTATTATATCCTTACATACATTTGGGTGATAATAATACTATTAATGTAACACTGGATGATAGTTGGCCTAAAACGTTAAAGAAATTAAAAACATTAATTGATATAGAAATAAAGCAGCGTTACACCAGTCACTACTATATTAATCGAAGTCAAAAGCAATTACATACGGGAAGCTTTACAAAAATGGCGGCACTGATTGTTTATTTGGTTTGTTTTCTCTTTTTGGTTTATTCGATATGATACGATATTAACTTTATTTGAAAAAGATTTTCTGGCGCTCAAATGAGATTGAAGACAATTCGGAAAACATTTCAGAATCTCGTTCAAAACTTCCTAGATCTGAAGATAAATTAAATATTATTTTAAATTTATTGCAAGAACCTGCTGGAAAGTATAATGATATTTGGTAAAGATTACTAAGCTTATTTATATGAAGAATCAGTCTTAATCAATATTCTATTGTAGGCTATCAATTCTAGCTGAACTAACGGTTGAAGTCGGTAATATTATAAATATTTGCAATTATCAAGTCTTATTAGAAAACGTTTTAAGAATTTTGAAAATTTATGAAAATGCAAAAAATTTAAGAAACATTCGAATTTGTCTGAAAGCTCTCTTAATCAAAACTGCAATTTTTACACAAACAAAATCGTTACCAATGAATTATTGTGATCAAGAGTGGTTAAAAGTAATAGAATTTATTTTAGCTGATACGGCTTCAGATTCAGAAATAATAACCGAAAAACAATTATTAATAAATGACTTGATTGTATATCAAAAACTTAATGCAAATCAATGTATCAGTCTAATGACTTCATATGTGGCAAATCCTATTAGACGTCCTGAATATATTATTACAGTGCGGCATATACTTCAACAAGCAGATCAAATTGGTATTGATAAAACTTCTGAATTCATGACACGTTGTATTCGTTGGATATGTTGTGAGAATGATAAGAATGAAGCTAAAAGCATTTTGATGAACATAGAACCTATAAAGCCAGAATTAATTTTTGATACTTGCGCTATCGCTGTAACAAACATTCTTGATAATAGTCAAGTCAATGACTTTGCTCCTAACAATAATGAAATGAATAACAATCTAGAATTTCTACTTTACAAATACAATCGTGAGTTTGTCGCATTAAAAAGGCATGGACTCTCTCATAATACTTCTTCAAGGAAAGTGTCAAGTGAGCAGAAAAATTGCATGTTCCAAAGTAACTATGAATTTTTGATGAATATTATGAATTATGAAACGTCCAAAAGCGTTACTAGCAAAGATATGCTGGTAGATTTGACGGCACTTCATAAAATGACTTTATTAATGAAGTCATTACTGCAATATGGAATTTTCGATGAAAACACTTATACGGAATGTCCTCTTATAAAACGTATTGGTTTATTTTTAAGTCACTTAGAGGTACTTTTCTCTTTGTTTTTTTTTTTTTTTTTTTTAATAACCAAACTCATGGAATTACCTGTGATTTTGAGCGTTATATTGTCTTGTATCATTGCAGTTACAGTTTAGGAGTAATCAACCTAAAAATATTGAAAGTTCTGCTCTTTTAGAAATTTTTACGATCTTGGAAAAAGTTGTAATCTGTTTTACAACCGATTATGTATTGTTACATTATTTAGAAAGGCAACCAATAGAAGAAATGATTGAATTTGTTGGCTTAACTTTAAAGTACATTGGTTAGTAAAAAGCTTTTTTGTTTATGTGGCTAAAAGATCTATATGTGATTATTTGCAGCTAAGCAATATAATGTAAATAATGAACATGATGATGACTGGTCCGTTCTCCATGTCACTTATCCTTGTTTACGTATACTAGCTATGCTGTGCGCCAGTACCACTCATTCTACAGATGCATTTAAATATATTGCTTCTTATTCGTTTTATACAAAGAAAAAAGATGAAATCAAAATAATTTTGAGTTTAACGAGGGTAAGCCGTTTATATATATTTTTTTTTTTTATTAAGAGAATTTCCTCTCATTTAAATTTACCATTTCAGATATTTTGTTCACAAAAATCAATATGTGAGGAAATTGCTGATTGGTTTGTTGACAAATTAAAAACTATATTCAAAATCTATTATACAGATATTGAATTAATAGAAGACATCGTTTCCATGATACCCTGTAAGTTTTTCAACATTTTCCATATATAAGCAAATTAATTACTAAATTTTTTTTTGATTTGTAGCAATTTTCATTTATATTAATCAATATGAAAATCACTTGGATAATATGCTATTAGCTGTATTCTCATTGTTGAAGATATCATTTCGAAAATCATATTCTTGCAAAATGATAACGCGAATTATTGAAAGTGTATCTGCTATCGCTCGCGATTGCCATAACATTTTTATTGAGGGAAATTTTAAAAATATCTGCATATCAGTTGTTAAATTTTTAACTTTCAATTCACTTGAAATTCAATTTGCTACTATTAATACGATCGCTGCTCTAATGGATATAAATTGGCAAAAGAATGCTAAGAAGCATTTGGAAATTTATCATGAATTTTGCGATGACATATATAAAACCATCGAATGGAAAAAGTTGCGATTGTCTCAAACCTCAGAATCTAGTCAAGATCAATTGCAAAACGATAAAGCACTTAATGTACAATTACTTGTATCTCTTCTAACGTTCAGTTGCTTTCATCGAGAGGCGGCCTTACAAGAATTATCTTATGTATGTGCGCTCTATAAACTAACAGAAGGTATGATTTCTTCATTTCATTTTTTGTTTTTTTATTTTTAAATTGAATTCACTTAAAACTAATTTCAGCTGATCTTCATGCTTTTCGAAAAGTGGCCGATTATTGCAAAACTAACTTAACTCAACTTACAAAACCATATATTTTCAATGCTATTGAAAATTGGATAAACAAATCATTCCCTATAACAAAGTATGTAAATTTTTTTAATATATTTTGTATACAAAATAATGCCGCTTTTCATCTTACGTGGTTATATTTATAATCTTTCCGACAATCAACAATTTTTATGTAGTTAAGTCTCGGTGCAAATCGTATTTATTGAATGAATTTTGTTTTTAAATATGATAAAATATTCTTAGTTATAAGCAACTGAACGTTATTTGAATTTTCTTGCCATGAAAAAGAAGAGATGAACAAAACAATGAATAAATATTTTATAATAATTAATATAGAACACTCGGGAAACGGTAATTACATATAATTGAATGGTTATTTCACAAACAACAAGAGATATCTAATCTTTAGATTATTTACTTTTCTGTTAATACACTTATATCATTTCTGATCTCAGCCTAAACCAAGTAATATTAGTTTGGGGAAAAAGAAATCCATTATTTTTATATGAACTTCAGGACTTTATTTAACATGCTTCGGATTGTCCGATTTGGGTCAAATATGCACCGTTTTGTTGTATGATTTGTTGCCATTTTAAATGTAACTTCAAAATGCCTCTCTCATAGAAGTCCTGGTCTCTATTTGCAAAAAACTCTAGTAGTCGATTTTCACAATCCTCCCTAGATTCCAATTTTTTACCATTAAAGAAATTTTGCAATGCAAGAAAAAGATGATAATCGCTTGGTGCCAAGTCCGGACTGTATGGCGGATGCATTAAAACTGCTCCCGAAGTTTCTGGCGAGTCACTGTAGATGTGTGTGGCCTAGCGTTGTTCTGGTGGAACACGACACCTCTCCTGTTGGCCAATTCTGGCCGTTTCTGGTCAATCGCTATCTTCAAACGGTCCAGTTGTTGACAGTAGAGATCAGAATTTAGCGTTTGGCCATATGGAAGCAACCCATAATAAATAATCCCCTTCCAATCCCACCAAATGCATAGCAAAACCTTCCTGGCCGTTAGTCCTGGTTTGACCACCGTTTGAGGTGCTTCACCGCTCTTTGACCACGATCGTTTTCGCACAGAGTTATCGTATGTGACTCATTCCGTTTGGCCAAGGCTTCGCAGATGGAAATTCGATCCATCAGGTTTTGTTCTGTTAATTGGTGTGGCACCCAAACATCGAGCTTCTTTTTGAATCCAGCTTTGTGTAAATGGTTTAAAACTGTTTTATGGTCGATTTTTAGCTCCTGGGCGATGTTACGACTGCTAACATGCCGGTCAACTTCGATCATTTCTCCGATTTTATCGACGTTTTCGACGACCGGCCTACCTGTGCGAGGTGCATCTTTAACATCAAAAATTCCTGAATCTACGAAACCAAAATTGCACATAATTGGCTGTTACAGTATCGGAACCATAAACACCATTCACAATTGTAGCCGCGTGGCTTGCATTTTCGCCTTTGTCAAAGAAAAACTTAAAATGTACCGAATTTTCTCTTTGTTCACTTCCATTTTTAACACGCTGTAACTCACAACTGAATGCAAAACAACAAAAATTTTTTTTTTACTGCGAAATGTCACCTTTCCAACGAGCATAAATCTGAAATTGTTTGATCGATACTTTGCGAGAAATCTACCAGTGTACCGAAAAAATAATGGATTTCTTTTTCCCCAAACTAATATAAGGATTTAAATATGGCTGCTGCAGCAGATATTCTGTGAAATTTAAATTAGTTGTCCTTAAAGATATCCTTATCTATTTTTAGATTTCCATTTTATCTCTGCTATGAAACTAAAGATGACTTTATACAGAATAACATTAGAGAAATCGTAACCTGTTTGTTGTTGAACAACAAATCTGATGAATTGCAAAAGCTTCATAAATATGGAACACCAGAGAGATTAATAGAGGTAATAATCTACACTATTGTCATATCGAAATAGAATTAATACATATATATATATATGTATCTATAGATCGCTTCACCTGCGATTAGAGCTTTTACTTTATGTGGCAAATATGAATGTAATCGAAATACAGATTTACGAGAGAATGTAAATAATATTTTGAAGCTAAATTTGAATTTATCCGAAATATGGAACACAAACCTAATATTTTATTATCTCTTAAAATTACTAATGGATAATAAACATGCTAAAAGTGTTGTAGGTTTCTCGGTATTTTATCAAACTCCAAAATGGTACAATATTGATTATGATACCTTTATGGTAAGTGATTTTAGTAAGTAATTAAATGTTATATTAAAATAAATTTTGTTGTTGTTGTAGCATATCATTATGAATACAAAACAATCGGAAATTACAATTTGTAAAGTTATGATAAATGATGCCTTGAGTTTAGTTAAAACTTCGAGTGCGATGAAGAAAACTTGTAGCGATAATCTTTTCATTTTTGAAACTTTAGGCGATTTCTATAGGTTTTTCGTTTTGGCCGATTTAATGATTACAAGTTTCAATTATAAAAACATGCCGAATGGTTGTATTAAGTATTTCACACAAGATCTATTGCTTTTCAACTTATACATATTGGAACAGGGTAAAAGACATCAACAGTATTTCATTGATTATATCGAATACATTTTTCGTATCTAATTTTTCTAGATATTGATGAACAACTGCAAACATTTGCTTTGCTTGCTTTAGAAATATTCCTGAAGAAGTATTGTGATATAAGTATATCTCTTGATATAGTTCAATCAAATTCAAGTTATATTTTTAGAATATTAAGAATAATATTTGAAAATCATAATAATGAAGAAAATCAAAAGAAAGCTCTTAGCATTATAGATGATTTAATTGAAAATGCTAACATTTCTAAAGCGGATAAACATAATATAATGTTAGTGTTAAACGATCATGAACTTTTCAATAATAAGTGCATCGAAAAGCCGACAACAAATAGCGTTCAATATGAAAGCGTTTTAAGGAAATTTATTGAAAGTAAAGATTATAGTAATATTGATCATCTTAAAGTTATACATCAAAGTGTAAGTGTAATTTAAAGTTATTAAATTTATATTTCATTTTGAATTTTCGATTTTATTTTGTAGATTTTGAAGCATAAAGAATTTCTTCAAAATGAAAATAATTTATTATATAAATTATTACAAAAGTTATTGCAAATAGTAAGACATTCTCAGCATGAACTTACTTGTTTTGAAGCGCTTAAATGTTTGGGAGAGATTGGTCCATTAAATCTAACCCAAGCCACATACTATTTTGAGGCAACTAATGAGTTTAATGATGTAGTAGGTATTTTGAAAAATTTAATTTCAATTATTTATCTATAAAATTTAATTTTTTTTTAGGATTTTTTGAGCACTGATCCAATAGCCGAGTTTTGCAAACGATTATATATGATATTAGAAAAACTTCTTCAGTCTTTTCATGTCAGCATAGAAGAGCTAGTTATTTGCGTGGCCCAATATTTGGTTAATTCCAAAATGGGAACAACCTTACTAAGTATGTTTAATAAAACAAAAATTTGTATTTATAAGACTTATTAATTTTTATATCTTTTGTAGGTGATTTTCCTTATTTTCACGTTTTTCGCTCAGTATTAAAGAAAAACTATTTAGATCTTTGTTATAAAATCGATGCTCTTGATTGGTTGGCAACTTTAAAGCGTTCAGAAACTTTAGGATGTGAAAAATGGATGTGCGAATTTGTTTCCGATATATTTGAACAATGTGAATGGACGCATTTTCGAAATTTGGCAAAACAAGATTTTTACTTTTCGGAGAACATTTTACAATATTTTATAGAAATGTTAATCAAATGCCGAACTTCACATGTAGATGATATAATACTTATGTTAGATCATTTTTTTGATGAATTTATGAATTATCAAAACGGGAACGGAATGGTGGCGGAATCAATTTCTATAACAAAACAAATTTATAAAGAAAAACGTGTCATAAATATGATGCTTCAGATTTGTGAATGCGTTCGCATTCATAATAGTTGGTATAAAATATTTCCAAAATAATTTTTGTAATTGCTTCACTTTCCAGTAATATTATCTTTCTTCAGGCACTTACCATTGAAACTTTTAAATGTAGCCAAAGCCTGTAACTATTGTCAAGCTTATTTCTTATCTATTATGTATTTAGAGATGTGGGCTTTACAAGAGAAAGATTCCTCTGTTGATATGAATAATTTTGAAATCATATCAAATCAACAATTTCAAGAAGTAGCCAAAAAGGTAAGCAAGTAGAAGAAAGAAATAAGCAAAAAAAAAAAAAAAAAAAAAACTGTACCTCTCCTCTCGTCTCTAGGCTTATGAATCTATAGGGTGTACAGATGCTATATCGGGTTTTATAAATCCTCTACAGTCACGTCTAGATTATTTGGATTTAACTAATAATTGGGATGATATTTTAATAGAAGCTACATATCATAAGGATTCTAATTCACACGAGATGTTTTCTTCTGTATTGAAACGCAATGGTGTGCTTGAGTTTGCAGATGCTATCTCCAGTAATCGTAAAGTAGATTACGAAATATGCTGGCGCCTTTGCCGTTGGGATACTGTTGTTGAGGGTCATTCCAGGGTTAATACATTAAATGACATAGAAGAAGAATTTCAAAAACATCATTTCAATTCACTTAAATGTCTCTACAATCGTGAAGAGAATAGTAGTTTGGCAGCTATAAAAAAGTCTAGAGATTGCGTTTTTTCCATCTTAAAAGAAATCAGTATCGAATGTTTGCAATGTGTTTATAAGTATTTAACTTGGCTTCAGATGTTACAGCAAACGGATGACTTTTGTATGGTAAAATTATATATATATATATATATTTTTTTTTTTTTGATTGAACTTTTGATTTAACCTTACGGCTTTTCTTAATCCATCCAGATCCAATTTTTTAGATCTGCCTCCGTTAATGATATTTTTAAAAAATGGCAAATGGAAGCAAATGATTTACGATATGGGAATTTTAGTTCCAAGGAATTAATTTTAGCGCATCAAGCAGCACTATTCAATACAGCCGGTATACGAACATCACGTAAAATCCAAGAATTTTATAAGGTATAAAAATCTCAGGTTTTAGTTCGTTTAACTTTCTTTAACTTACTTTTGAATATATGAATCAATATAGGAAGATCCGATTGAAAAATGCTTATTGCAATGCATACATGAGTGTAAGAATGCTGGTCAAATTAATTTAGCTAAACATTACGTTTCCATGCTTAAAAATAAAACAATTATTAGTGAAAATCCTAAAATGAAGGTATTTTGTATAAAAAAAAAAAAAAAAGTATCATTTAAATTATCAATATTTCTCGAAGGTTTGTGCTTTGCTCGAGGATGCCGAAATTTGCTTGAAGACAGGAAAGGCTGAAATTTCTAAAATAATTTTTCATCATATTTCTAAAACGAAAGATTATTATTCTTGTTTGGAACGTGTACGTGCTATGCAAATGAATGGAGAGTATTTAATGGAAACTAATACCGAAGCATTCGAATTAGTTTTAATCAAATATTTTCAAGGTTCTTTAGAATTATTAAAGAAATTTGATAATTCCAAAGAAGCCATTCTAAAGAAATTTCCCAATCAATTCGATTTAAATAAATTTCCTGACTTCGAAGCAGAGTGTAAGAGAAATGCTTATGAAACAATTGGAAAATATGCTGATCGAGAATACACCCAGGTACGTTTGGCATGCGGTAATATAAAAATATCTAAAGAAGATATTTTCCCTCTTTTTCCCTCTTTCAAAGAAATATAAAACTTTTTATTAGATTAAAGCAGTTATTTTGCCGATTAGGCCTTTTAATATGAACTTGGTAAATATTTATTTAATGTGTTATAACTTGAAATTTAGAGAAAGCTTTAAAACGTTCGCTTTTCTACTGATATTCATTTCTTTTGTTATTCTGAAATTATTCGGAAATTATTTTTCAAGTTGTATGTGTTTTATGTTTCAGCTAACTACTACGGTACTTGCGATAAAGACAGACGGACATACGAAGACTGGTTTAGAATCTTTATGAATTACCTTAAAAAACTTTAAAAAATTGTATATCCATTCTCTAATTATTCCTATTCTAATTATAACATGTTTTCACTTAATTTGCTTACTTATTTAAAAACAAACTAAATTATCTCACGTATTATTCATATTTCTAAAAATATTTTTAGCTTTACGTATACGTTAATTCAGATCGATTTAATGTTAAACGGAAAATAATGGAAAATAATAGACAAGCAGCTCAAAGTGTTGATCGCGGGAATGCCGACCGTGACAAAATAACTGGAGTCACATTTATGAATAGATTTTCCAATATAGACGAAAAAGAAATCAACAAAGTTCAACAGAAACTTACACGTAACCTTTGCTTGGCTGTTGAGCACTATATGAAATCTTGTTGTCTTGATACGACTGTAGCAAGTCCAGCAATTTATCGCATTATAGCTTTATGGTTTGCCAACAAACGAAACGATGAATTACGTAAAGAAATTGAAGATAACATCAGTAACGTTCCTAGTTATAAGTTTATTTGTGTTCTCAATCAACTCACTGCACATTTAAATTCAAAAGACAAAGACTTTTTACAGCTTTTGAAAAGCGTTTTAATTCGTTGCGTTCAAGAGCATCCACATCAGACTCTCTATCAATTGTATCCTTTAATTTATGGTCATATTGATGATAGTCAAGAGAATTCAGATGAACGTTCACATATTGCTAAAGATATTATAGCAAAGGCTAGAACTGCAATTAACGTTAATATTATTAAACAATTGGAGAAAGTTCTACCAGGTATATGCGTGCGCGTTCGTATGAAATTTTTATTGGCGACGAATAATATTATTAATTTATTTTCCTTAGCTCTTATCGAATTTGCCAACGAGATTGTCGATACAAAAAATAAAAATATTTCCATAAGTAATAATATGAAAAATCTCAAAAATCTTGATGCAATACAATGTCCCACTATTGAATTGCCAGCACGGATTGATTTGAATTATAATATTACAAGTAAAATTTTTATTCAAAATAGTTTAAAATAATCTAGATCTCAATTATTCAGACATATCCTTCACTGTTTTGCAGGTATTATAAGGTGGGAAACAAAAATTTCTCTTGTTGGGGGTATAAATGCTCCCAAAAAATTATCATGTCTTTGCTCAGATGGTATAACAAGATCACAATTATTAAAGGGAAAAGACGATTTGCGACAAGATGCAGTTATGCAACAAGCCTTTTGTATGATTAATAACTTACTTGAAAAAGATCCTGAAGCAGTCGAACGTAAACTTAAAATTCGTACTTACAAAATAGTGCCATTATCAACGCGTAGCGGCATACTGGAATGGTGCCAAAACACTACACCCATAGGTAGCTATTTAAATAATGCCCACAAAAAATATCATCCGAAAGATTATACTGTGTCGAAATGCCGACAAATGGCTCTTGTAAGTGTTTCGTTGCTTTCTTTTAATATCATATTAAAAAAAATATTAATTAGTTGTTGTTGTTGTTATGTTTTAGCAACATTTAAAATCAAGCGCAGAAAAACGCTTAGAAGCATTTACTTACATTTGCGAGAATATGAAACCAGTTTTTCATTATTTCTTCTTTGAAAATTTTCATCAAGCTGGAATATGGTTCGAACGTCGATTAGCTTATATAAATAGGTAAGTTTTTATATAACAAACTATTTAATGTTATTATGAATTTAATAGATTAAGCTAAGAAAAATACAAATAATCTTATCCGCAAAGAATAGAAGACGTAGCATTCTTATAATGAATAAAATAAGTCTTCGAAATTGCCTCCTCAACTAGAATGCAGAAAATGTAGAAATGTTGCAGCAACGTGATTTGCTTTACTTTTTTCAGAAGAAGAAGGATTTGAATTAATCCAAACCATGCATCCACTATTGATTTAAAAATTAAAAATATACTCTAAGGTAAAGACTGATTGCAAATGAAAAAAAAAATGGATTGAAATCATTCATATTAGATCAGTCAGTTATATTTACAGTCTAAAAATGATAGAAAGCGAAGGTTTGTTTAAAATTGTTCTAATTAATCAGTATAACCTCTCCTGACACACTACACCTTTTTCGATTGCTTTTCCAAATTTAAATATCCCGTTAAATATGCCGTGGTTTTCCGAGTAAAAAAAATAGAAAAATTTCCACCACAAATTTTTAACAAAGTTGAATTTTAACGTAGAAATTGACAGTCTACAAATTACATTACGACCCCCCTGGTCTCAATTCAATTCAATTAAGAATCTCTATTCTGAATTTTAATCTTCATTTCTGGCCTGAAACCAAATGGCACACGTCTAATCTATAGTCTATACCGACCCTGAATATATATGAATAACTAAATTTCTTTATCCTTGAAAGTTAAATTTTGGTTCTATCAAAAATACATAACTTAGGTAGAAATGCAGGAGTTACAATTGAAATGAAAGTAAACGCCTTTGAACATTAGCATACGATAAAGTTTAGTGTTTTGTTATGTAATATTTTTAAAAACGAATTACAGTATTATTAATTAATTTAACAAAAGACGTGATTTTAAAATATAAAAAAAAAAATTCAAATATTTAAGTTACTTCTTCAAAACAGTCTTACGACAATGACCATAATATAATTTAGTGAAAGAACGATTGTTTATTGATTACTTATCAAATTCACTTTAATACGCAATCAAAAGCGAAGATGATTCTTTAATGAAACTCAGTTTATTAATAGTTATTTTCTTACTGACTGTGGTCAGTTACTTATATAATATAATAATGTTTAGTTAACTTCTACTGTAGCACTAACGTAAACAAAATTATAAATTTAATTTATTAAAGTAAGTTATCATAACTAAGGTACTAAACTAAACTAGGTTATAGCTAGATTTACATTAAGTAGAAATATAATAAAATGCAAGCTTACCGTAAATGAGTAATAATAGAGTATGATTAAGTAAGTAAAAAAAATGTCATTCAACAATAATGCTACAATAACTTTCAAAAAATGTTTTTTGCCTCGATGTAACTACGTTAGTGTGGCTGCTACATCTATGGTGGGTTTCGTTTTGGGTTTAGGAGATCGTCATGTTCAAAATATTTTGATTGACGAAAAGACTGCCGAAGTTATACATATAGATTTTGGTAAGTTAAAATAATGTTAAAAATAATTTATGTTATGAATTTTTAATGAACTGGTAATATCTGCCTTTGCAGGTATTGCTTTTGAACAAGGCAAGATAATGCCGACTCCGGAAACAGTACCATTTCGTTTAACACGTGATATGGTAGCGCCTATGGGTGTAAGCGGACCTCAAGGAGTTTTTAAGAAATCATGTGAAACTACCATGACAGTATTAAGGCATCATCAAGAAGTTATCACTACAATATTAGAGGTTTTATTATACGATCCACTTTATATATGGAAAGTTGTACCACAAATCGAGCAAAAGGAGGATGGTGTCGGTAAGTTCTTAATTTATATAGCAAAGAGTTGCCATTAATTTTGGGATTGTTTATTTAAAAAAAAAAAAAAAAAAAAAAAAAAAAAAATAGATACAAAGAATTCGATGGCTCAGCGTGCTTTATTGGTAGTACAAAACAAACTTGAAGGTAAACAGGAAGGTATTTCCGGCGCATCCAGCGTAAAGGTTCAGGTGGAACGGATTATTAATGAGGCTACATCAAGCCGAAATCTATGTATGTTATTCCCAGGATGGGACCCCTATTTGTAATTGTGGGTGATCTTAAAATATTGTACAAATATATGAAAGCAACTTTTAAGTAAACCATCTATTTTTTTGAGGAAATATCCATCATAAGGAGTAAATATAGAGCGCAAAAAATTGACGAAAGTAACCAGCAAACTTAATTAGCTCAATAAGATAGATACGTACTTGGGGTAAAGAAGTATTTCTTTTCCTAATTGACAATTTGGGATAATCCAATCCTGTCTTGTTTACAGTGTTAAATAACCATTGAATACGTACTAATTGAAAGAAATAGAAGAAGACTTTTCGAATAAAACGAAATTGCACGTTTTTGCGCAATAGTATACGGTAAAGTTTAGTGCTTTGTTATGTAATATTTCTAAAACGAAATAGTGTATTAATTAAGTTAAAAAAAATATATGTTCCTAAAATATCAATCGACTCCAACACTTAGATTATTTCATCATCTTAACAAACGACTAATAAATATCTTTGCAAGATGTTGCAAACATGTTCGAATTTACGGAATACGAAATATTGGCATGCGGACATTGTAATTGTTTGTATTTGCATACAAATATAAAACATTACCTTTACACCCAAGATATAGAAATAATTTGGAAAAGTTTCCAAAAAATATTTAGAACCAAAAAATGAATTCATGGACTAATGTGTAATGGGCGCTAATAGCTAAGATTATTTCCTCTAAAAGGAAATAAACGAAAAAGAGAGAATTAAATGTAAAAAAAGGAAAGCAGAAAAAATAAGTACAAATATAAATATGAAATTTCTCAAATTATATATAAATATAGATTTTGAAAAATACAGTTTCTCAAATCTATTTTTTCCTTGTATTACTTTAATTTTATATTTATTTAATATTATATTTTTATGACTTTGTTCAAGTCCCATACTGTGATCGAAAATTACGATCAATTTAATTTTATCTTTTGCTAAATCTATTTATTATTCCAAATCTATATCTTCGCCTTCGAAGTAATATCTTACTCAGATACTAAACACTTATGCCAACGTTGTTCGCAATTCTCGAAACTATGGTTATAGTCGATTTCCGGAATGGCATCCAAGACATTATTTTTATATATTGATAGCGTTGTTCAAATCCCATACTGTGATCGAAAATTAAGATCAATTTAATTTTATCTTTTTTTAAACCTATGTTAAATGTTATGTTATTATTTCAAATCTATTTCGTCGCCTTCAAAATAATCCCCCTCAGACACTATATACTAACGCCAACGTTGTTCCCAATCCTGGAAACAATTCTTATAGTCAATTTCCGACATGGTCTAAAAAACATTCTTCGTTTCGGCTTCTATATCCTTAACTCAATCAAAATGATGGCCCCGGGACGGTTTTTTGAGTTTCAAGGAGAGTTAAAAGTCAAACGGAGGTAATCAGGCGAATAAGAAAAATCTCGAAAAACTAATGCAAATTAATTTTGCAAACAAAATTTAACGCAACTTCCCTGCACAACAAAATCATATAATGTAAAATTCAGGAATAAATCATATCGTACAAAACCAAGCACAGCTGGAACTCTAATGACGTTTACGACTTGAAATTTGAAAAAATTAGGAAAAAAAATATTTCTTATATTCGAAATTTAACTTGAATATTGGTCTTAATTTTTGATCATAGAATTACCAATTTTGATATTGATTTCCTTTTTTTTTTACTACTCAGCTATATTTTGCTTGTTTGTTTCCTTATATTTACTTTTAACAAATATGGCAACGCAGGCCGCGGCTCTTCCATCTATTAACTATTTGTGGCCACATAAAAATGAACTTTCAAAAGCAAAGTATTGATAAGTTTTCAGCTTATACACTAGTCATTAAGTCGTGTCGTTATTCGCTGATTCTTAACTTAAATATAAAAAAAAAATTTTTTTTCAACAACCGATATTCATAATTATTTAAACGCCTTTAGCAGTTACTTAGAAACAACAACATTGAGAAGGAGACGCAGTAATAAATTTGATGCGAATTATTGGATAATTAAATAATAAAACTATAAAAGAAAACTAAACATAAATGTGTTAAATCTTTTAAAAAAAAAAACAATTCTTCAAAATTTCAACAACAAGTCTTCTTACTAAACTAACAAGAATTAATCTAAAATTTATAAGCAAGAGATGCGTAATTCTACAAAAGTAGAAGCACTCATTGAAAGTTGTAGAAGTGAAGGGAAATGGCAAAAAGTAATTGATTTATCAGAGGAATTAAAAACAGGATCTCCAAATAATGGTAAGTAAGTGTAAGTGTTGCAAGAGAAGACAAATTATTAAAAGAGATCAAATTTTATTGCTAAAAATGTTTAGAATGTTTGGCGACCTTCTTGGTGGGTGAAGCACGTTTAGAAGGCTTTTTAGAGGAAAATCCACCTATTGAAAGTAATTTTGTCAAGGCACGCACAGGTCTTCAAGAAGCCAAACGTTGTCTTACTCTTGTGACTAGAGAAAATGGACAGAAGGCTGGCATAGCATTAGATGCGTACTTGTTATTAGCCAAATTATGTTATACATGTGGAGAATATGAGAAAAGTTTAGAAAATTTTATAAAAGCCGAACTAAATACTTTAGCTGAAAAGGAATTAACTTTGTAAGTATATGAGTTATGATTTATTAACTATTCACGATTTTTAAATATAATAAAATTGATATTTAGACGAAGTTTAAGAATTTTGGCAGAATCCTATGCCATAAAGGGACTTTGTTTAGAAAATCAAACTTCAAAACCTTCATCTAAATTCAAAAAAGCTGAAAAAGAATCTGAAATGGTAAATTTTTTTCAATACATTCAATACACTTATATAATTAAAGATAATTCTTTATTGCTAGATTACTTGTTTTGAACGTTCTACCGATTTGGGATTATTATATCTTCAAGAGCAAGATGTTGCCCATTATTCAGCCACAAATAATAATGCGGGCGGTTCTACTTTAACCATTAATACGAGTGTACAACAATCGTTTAGCAATTTAACTATTAGCTCTAGTGCTCCATCTAATCCTCTTGAATTAAATAGACGTATGGGCACAATATTGGAAACTGCTTTGCAACGAGCACCTATTGTTCTTATAAAAGCAGGAAAATTGCAAGAAGCTATTAATCGTTATCGCATTATGTTAAATGCTATTGAAACAAAAACAACTCAATCATTACGTCTTACTTTGGCCCGACAATTAGCTGAGGTCCTACTGAGAGGAGTTTCAGGAACTATTTATAGTCCCCCTGTTCAAAAGAAACAAAGCAGTGGTTTGTGGAAGCCCAGGAAATATGCAGCGCATAATCAATTTATACCGCGTAATCAACAAGAAGAAACTATACTTTTACTCTTGATAGCCGAAGCTCTGGCAGTCAGAGATACTGTACTCTCTCAAAGTCCTGAGTTTCGGGTAGCTCGGACTCATGCAATGGGTAATGCTACGGCTGTTTACGACTTGCTAACATTAGCTACCGTACGATGGGGTCTTATACAACTGCTTAACGAGTCCTTTGAAAAAGCTTTAAAATTTTCCTTTGGAGAACAACATGTGTGGAGGCAATATGGAATATCTTTAATGGCGGCCGGTAAACATATGCATGCGTTAAGAGTCTTACAAGAATCTATAAAATTAAATAATAGTGATCCCTTACCATGTTTATTGGCTTCCAAGTTGTGTTATGAATCTTTGGGTTTGGTTAAGGAAGGACTCGAATATGCTCAATTGGCTATGAAAAGGGAGAGTAAAAGTAAATGAAATTTTTACTATTCATGCATAAATGTTTAAGAAGTTGTTACTATTACAGATATTAGAAATACACGCAGCCAATTATATGTCGGCATTGGCTACCAACAACTTGCGATACAATCGATATTAAAAGCGGAACGAGAAAACTATAATAAATTGGCATTAGATGCTCTTGAGAAATCCGCTCAACTGGACAGCAATGACCATTTATGTGAATATTATCTGTCACTGCAGTATGCTCTGCTAAATAATATACCGGAAGCTTTAACTCATATACGATTTGCTTTATCTTTGCGTACCGAACATGCGCCTAGTTTGCATTTATTTGCATTACTTTTAACAGCTTCACGTCGGCCACGTGAAGCCCTGACAGTTGTAGAAGATGCTTTGGAAGAATTTCCAGAAAATTTAAATTTATTGCATATTAAAGCTCATCTTCAATTGCATTTACAAGATGCTGAAATTGCTTTGATTACAGTGCAACGTATGTTGGCAATCTGGCGGGAATTGTATGAAGGACAGGTGAGCATTGATGATGAAAAACAATCGGATACAAAAAGTGTGATTTTACATGTACCGTCTTCGCAAATGTCAGATAAGGACTCAAGTAAGTTAAAACTGATTTTTTTTCGTTTTTTTTATTTTTTTTTTATTATTATTATTTAATATAAAATTTTGGTCAAGAGGATTTTGGTGTCTTTAAGACAATTGAACTTTCCAAAAAGCTCGTAGATGTATGTACATTTGGAGAGCACTATGCTCTTCAAATCAAACTTTAAGTTTTGATAGATTTGATATCAACGTCGCTGTTATTCAAATAAAATAAAAAAAAAATTTTTTTTTTTTTTTAAATATGAAAATTTATTGTTTTTAATTAATAATATCAAATGTGTCTATTGTTGTTTATAAGTGAGAAGTGTTTAATATTATTTTTAAATTTTCTCTCAATTTCCAAAACAATTTTGGATAACAATAATGAACTGTAAGTTTTCTTATAACTACGAAAGAAACAATATTCTTTTTAACTGTTTTTCTTACTAAAATTCACTCATATTTTTCATCTGCTACACAAGTTCTTGTATTGCATTTAATAATATCATGAAGCTAATATTATTAAAACTCTCCAGATTTTCCTCTGTTCAGCTTGCAAGTTTACAGTTTTTTTATGACACTTGACTTTTTTTAATGGAATTCTTTGCCTCTTATCACCCACCCTATGGTTTCCAGTTCATTTTTTGTAGTTGAAATGCATCATTTTTATATTTAACTTGAATTGCACAAAAAAATTTTAATTTGAAGATTCTGTTTATGCGGCTTCTCTGGCGGCAGTATCACGTGTGGAACAAGCTCTCAGTGAAGCGGCAAGTTCTTTAAGTTCTTTTATACCACGACCTGGACCGCAAAGACCCTGGATGATACAAATTAAAGTAAAATATTCTTGCTCTTCTTGTTTCCTGATCTAAATATAAATTTTATATACCGTAATAAATACATTTCTCGATAGATTTGGTTACTCTTGGCTGATGTATATTTGAATATAGAGCAACCTGTTGAAGCTATGAACTGCATAAATGAAGCCTCACAAATATATCCTTTGTCACATCAAATAATGTATATGGTACACGTAAATAAAGAAATAAATTTTTCTTTCATAAATTATGTTAAACTATTTTATTTTCAGAGAGGTCAAGTGTGCGCTTCAATGGAACAATGGCACGAAGCAAAGCAATATTTTCTAAATGCAACAGCGGCCAATCCAAATCATACCGATGCATTACGAGCATTAGGAGAAACTCATAATATGTTGGGCGAACCTCGTTTAGCGGAGAAATTGTTAAAAGATGCAGCTAAACTAGATCCAAATTGTCCTAGAATATGGTAAAAAAAACAAAAAAAACTTAATTTCTCTGTAAAATCATTAATTTTAAACTGTAATAAAATCAAATATTCTTTAGGTTTTCTTTGGGAAAAGTTTTAGAAACTTTAGGAGAATATACAGCATCTGCGAATTGCATGGCTACTGCTCTACAGTTAGAACCAACTTGTCCTACGCTTCCATTCACTTCGATAGCTTTAACTTTTGATTAATTTAAAGCATATAACTTGTTGTTTGCTCTCTTTTTGTTATATTTCGTTTGTTCAAAAACCTTAATTGAATAATTATATATATATATATATGAAGCAGCAATCTTACATGCATATATATGTACGATGTTATTGTTAAATATAAGTGCAGTATTAAAAATATAAAAAAAATGTTCTTGAAACTTAATGTAAACTTTAAATATAATATTAAACCACTTGACTTAGATCTTGTGGCTTTCATGTCTTATTTTTTTTTTATCATTTTAGTCAAAATTCTACATTTTGTCGATAGTTGCTGCATGAAGTCAATTAAAGCAAAACTCATTCAACATTGGCTCAATCATTTAATATCCATTACCACAGTACTCGATTGCAAAACAAGTTAAAGATCATCGCATTTGATATTTTGTCTCACACAACTCTTATGACATATGTGACAAATTCTAGTTTAAAAAAAACTTAAAGAAGGCAAAGAATGACTTATTTTTCATATTGACTGACTTAATTTTAATATTGAGTTGTTAATTCTATTCTCATTTAGTTGTTATTTATATAAATTGATCACTTATGAGCCAGCTAATATCAACAACGTAGTCCAAGTTCCTTATGATTTTCTACCTTTTAATGCTAGAATAGGAAAATACTTTCATTTATTTAAAAATAGATTATATTGAAATTAATAGAATATGATAGAGAGATATAATATTCAATACCTGTATATTAATCATACAAGTATTTATTAGTACCATTTTATTACATGATGTACGCGAAAATGATAACATTGCTCTGAAATTTTTAAAAATAAGCGAATATCTACTTTCAGCTGAATATATTAGTATGTAGTTCCCGAGGTCATTGGGCTATTTTGTTGACTTCATCGAAACAACAACTGATTGCAGACAATAGATAAATAAATAAATAAATAAATAAATAAATAAATAGATAAATAAATAAATAAATAGATAAATAAATAAATGTACCAAGGAGACTGCTGTCTCATCCGGCACAATTACACTTACAATTAGAAAGAATAAGAAGCTAACAAAAATTAAGAAATATTAATATACATAAAATAAGTACAACAGCAAGACAGTGTTGGACAATTAATTTAATTTAAAAAGAAGGCTCTGACAGCTATTTCAAACCTGTTCACATTAGTGATAGACTTCCGATTATCCATTAAATGCAAGGAAATGTAGCAAACTATATTGCATAAGCTCCCGGTGATGTTACAAAACGCAGGTAGAGCGAAACATTTTGAAATTTTTTGTAGGGTAATTAGTAGAATTAAAAATTAGAAAGTATCCACCTCCACGCTAATTTTTAGATTGATTTCTATAATTTGATTGTAAATTACTTTCAAATATTTGAGATTTGAATCTTTGAGCACTCGCATCTATTTCTTAATGGTCTCGAGATATTTGAAAAGCTGCTAAAGCAAAACCCGTGAAATATGATATTATATATTGTTAGAAAATATGCAGATTATTATATTCTGTTGTTGAAGATGACTACAATTTTTGCTATTTTCTCTAAAATTAATATATTGCTCCTTTGATAAATTAAAAATTTTAAATTTTCTAAGATGAAAAAAAAACTAATTTCGTTTAATAAAACATTTACAATCCGAATGTATATGTATGCTACATTATGTTATCTAACCATATTTCGGAAATAATTAATAGTAGTTTTGCAATTACGTATGGGAAGAAAAACAGAAGAAAATGATTTTTAAGAAATTATACGCTTTGAAATTCAATGTATTCAGTTTTCGATTTCCCTATAAAAAAAAACATTAAAATAACAGTAACAATTTAAATAGAGAAATCTCACATCCATATTTGCTACAGCTTAAAAGGATAATTATTTCACATAATTATTAGTAGAACTAGAACTTAGCCCTATGTATATATATAGGTATACACGAGCGAGAGAAATTGTTATCAATGAAAACGTACAAGTTCGGCAAAAAAATTGATTTAATTTTTTTTTTTTAAATTACTATATCAAAATCTTGTTAATTAGCACACTACGTTTGGACTTAAATTTCCGCCTTAAATCGGCCAAAGAGCATTTTTTGCACGGAAACAATGCTAATGTACGTAATAGGCAAGCAAGACTTTTTAAATAAAACAAAAACGACTTATTATTCTTCTAAATTTATTTCATCTCCTTCAAAGTAATCCCCTTCAGAAAGGATACATTTATGCCAGCGGTTTTTCCAGTCTTCGAAACAATGACTAAAATCGTTTGTCGGAATAGCCTTCAAGATATTCTTTGATTCCGCTTGTATATCTTCAATGCAGTCGAAATGACGGCCGCGGAAACGTTTTTTGAGTTTTAAAGACAACCAAAAATCAAACGGAGCTAAATCAGGCGAATAAGGCGGATTGGGAACGATATGTATTGCATTTCTTGTGAAAAAATCTCTAAGAACCAATGGTGTATGAGATGATATATTATCATGGTGTAAATACCAAGAATTATCTGCCCATAACTCTGGGCGTTTCTCGTGAATAGCTTCACGTAAATGATGCATGACATTTAGATAATACTCCTTATTAAGAATCTGACCCGGTGGAAGGAATTCATCATATACTACACCATGATAATCGAAGAAAACTGTTAACATCACCTTCAGATTCGATTTTCTTTTACGTGATCTTTTCGGTGTTAACTCGTTTTTACCGCTATATTCACTTGATTGGTTAGCTTCTTCTATGTTGCATGCGTATATCCATATCTCATCTCCCGTAATAATACGTTTGAGAACATTCTGATAGTCAGAAATCATCGTTTCACAGACATTAGCACGACACTCTTTTTCAAAAAAATTAAGTTTTTTTGGAACTAAACGCGATGAAACACTTTTGAGGCCCAAATGCTCCTTCAAAATCGTCTGTATTGAACCAATGGATATTTGTGTGACGTCAACAAGGTTTCTAATTGTGAGCCGACGATTACTAAGTACTAGATTTTTGATTTTATTGATATTTTCGTCAGTGATTGAAGTCGATGGTCTTCCTGGCCGTGATTCGTCTTCAACTGCTTCTCTACCATCTTTAAAGTTCTTGTACCACTTATAAACCTTTGACTGTGCCATTGTTTCATCACCGTAACAATTCCTTAGCATTTTCAATGCATCTGCACAAGAAATTTCATTTCTTAAACAGAATTTAATACAAATTCTCTGTTCAATAAATTTGTTCATTATTCTAATGATCTACCGGCAACAACAAAAACCTTCTTATTTTATATAAACAAACCAAATCGAAGCATGGAACTTCTGTCAGCTGTTAATAACAATTGTATCAATTGTACCAACCTAATAAAAAATGTATTATGAAAATAAATAAGCGTATCTCTCTTCAACCACTGGAGAAAGTTCAGATAGTTATTGCGCTGTAAAAAAATTGCACACTCATAATTACGATCCTTTATCTGTATGTTCTACTCGTGATATATTGTATACAAAAATTAATTTAAGTTTAAAATATCGATATATACAGTGGGTAAAAGCCAAACTCGTACACCACACAATTTTTTTCTTTGTCCGATTTTTTATACCCAAAATATAATTTGAGAAAAGTTCAGCATTTATTTTTTATAGTTTATTTAACTAACTTTTAATAACCAAAAGGCAAAAA